>JAHWFP010103064.1:46161-62147 GCA_023313725.1 Lithobius niger | reverse complement strand
TTTTTTTGGTTATTTCCTACTGAAACTTCTTACTACATAACATTTCCTATGTTACAAATACAAACATTAACTAATATGATATAATTTTCTTTGAACAAGAACAGAACAAGCATCGCTATCACACGAATCAATATTGTACTGTATCTCTTTTTCATCGTCATCTTCTTCAATGATCGAACAGCTTTGCAGTTACAGACAGCTGTACATTTAAGATGGTCCAATATACACGAATAGTTTAAAGGCCAGCACGAACAGTCTAAAGGCCGGCCACACTTTCGGGACTTTAGGGACATTACGACCTGTGGAGCTGGAGAAACAGCCATCCATTTGATACGCAAATGTTCTTCTTGTGTAATCCACCTATGGACCTGAGTTTGGATTCTTCTACAGATGCCAGCTTGGTAGTTTGAGCCACGAGTGTGCTGAAGAAGGGCATCTTCACTGGGTGGTAACTGTCCAAATGTCATGTCTCCTCATGTTGTGCGAAACAGTTGATACTGCCATTCGTTAACTTTACCAACTTTTATATTTTTGCAATATAATTGACAGGCAAACTCTTTGATGGTGTTGAAGACATCATCTGAGAGTCTCAAAGATGCACCAAGGTGGCAAATGCATTCCTAAACTTCCTGCTTTGTGTTATTATCTTCAGTGATTTAAGTTTTCCTTGACTGACCAGTGCACTTACGGTATCACATCCCGTCCAAGGATGAAGTCCTAACAGCACCATGTACATCTCTTCCATAGCTGCAGCAAGTTTAGTTACATCAATAAGTCTGCCATGAGCCTTTGTGCCCTGCATAATGATTATTTTGCTGGGTATGTAGTGACTAAGAGCAAGACAGATGACGAAAACATCGGTGTCACCTGTCCCGCACAAAAGATTTGGATGGTTTCCTGCAGCATGCATTGTGTGGAGTAGTATGGTGAAAATCGTACATTTGATGAGCTTTCGGGCAATATTTGTATGTCCATGCTTCATGCTCGTCATGGATGTGATAGACTGGATGTAGTATTCGATGTGTTCAGAGAAAACTCAGTAAAATATGATGAGTGCCTCAGGCGTCGATCACTTGAAGCGGTCACGTGCAGTGTAATCAGACCAGCACACATAATCAAAAACTGGAAGAGACTACTGGCATCAACAGAGACAAAAGACAAATAACCATATTCCTTGGTGATTAATGGAAAGAAGAGAAAAGAAGAACAAAACTTGGAGAAAGAGTTATGTTTGTCACTCTTGGTGAACGTTGCTTGAATCTTACAAAGGATGAATGTGTAGATGAGGACGTGTTCAAATTGAACAAGAGAAGGTGGATACTCGGATACTACTCCACGCAAAGCATGCTGCAGAAAACCATCCAAATCTTTTGTGCATTGTGGATGACATTGATGTTTTCGTCATCTGTCTTGCACTTAGCCTACATACCCAGCAAAATTTTCATTAGGTGCGGCACAGAGGCTCCTGACGTTTAGTTATTGATGTAACTAAACTCGTCTCAGCTATGGGAGACGATGTCTGCATGACGTTATTGGGACTTCATCCTTGAACGGGATGTGATGCTGTTAGTGCACTGGCCGGACAGGAAAAAGGTAAGTCACTGAAGTCCGAAGTCCGAAGTTAGGAGTGCATTCGCCAACCTTGGTGCATCTTGTAGACTCTCGGATGAAGTCTTCAATACCATCCAAGAGTTTGCCAATAGCATGCAAGAGCAATACAAAAGTTGGTAAAGTTAACGAATTGCGGTATCAACTGTTTCGCTCTAGAAGTGGAAACATGACATCTAGACAGTTACCACCCTATGAAGATGCCCTTCTTCATCACATTCTTCGCACAAACTATCAAGCTAGCATTTGGAGAAGAATCCTAGAAAGTTTCCCTGAGGTGCTGATCCAAAGTTCAGGTTCAGGTCACGGGTGGATTACAGAAGAAGGACACTTGCATATCAAATGGATGGAAGTCTTTCCAGCTCCACACGTCCTAATGTTCCTGATGTCATGCAATAGTGTCGTCGATCTTGGCGACCTTTCGACTGTTCTTGTATACTGGACCACCTTAAATGCACAGCTGTCTGAAAACTGAAAACCTGCTCGATCTCTTGAAGAAGATGACAATGAGGAAGAGATACAGTACAATATTGATTCATGTGATAGCAGTGCTTGATCTGTTATGCCGTTCAAAGAAACTTGTATCATATTAATTAATGTTTGTATTTATAACATAGGAAATGCTGTGTAGTAAGATGTTTCAGTAGGAAATAACAGAAAAATGTAATATAATAAATATTAAACCAACGAATTTCCTTGTTAGAATTAATGAAATTCATTGGAAAACATACGCTGTTGTTTTGGATGCCATCTTGAAACACGCAAATTCGATCAACAACCCTTTGCTGTCGTGCTTCATTGTTATTCCTAGCCCAGAAAAGGGTCATAAAATTCGACAGAATTGCTTTTAAAGACACTAGATATGATAATTAACATAGATTTTTGACGGCCCACCGATGATCGACATCTTTTGATTTTTGAATATTTTCCTTTTAATTTATCTCTTAAATTAACTTAAAAAAGTAAAAAATTTCCACCAAGGAAGTAGATATATGGAAAATTTCATTAGGAACAATTTTTCCGAGAAGTATTTTTCGCCTAGGACCAATAATTTCCAAGACACACGCAGACTTTAACATTTGGGTTTAACGGGTGGCCATTTTTCAAGATGGCCGCCAGAAAACTTATTTAGCTGGGAATCGGTGATGTCCAGAAAGTGATTTCTTGCTACTCATATATAGAACAATCTAAACCAAAGTGACGTTTTGCCCCACCTAATGGTAGGAACATCTTGACTGGCTCATGGACAAAATGAAGGTCCCAGACAGATGCTACCTTAATTATTTCAAAGGCATAAATTTTCAAACGTCATGATAAAATGGAAGTTGGACGAACTAGACACACGCTACTGTGTCACGCCAAGTTAGGCAACAAACATCACATCAATTCAATTGTCGAGGTTGTAAACCATTGTAGCGTGACGCTATTGCGTCAGTGTCTTATATCTTGAAGCATAGCTGGGCACATTTCAGATACTTGGGGAAAAATAATATAGCGGTACAAAAGCTAAAATTGTGTTGAAATCGAGAGCAATGACCCACCTGATAAAAATTAACTCGTGTTTGAATGTCACCTATGCGGCTTTCAATGCAAAATCTGCCCCTCAATAACGTTGAAAATGTGTTACTAGCTAGCTAGCTAGCTAGTCCGCTCATCCCCATGTTAAATCCCATAGGGTGGTTCCGAGATGAAGGCTTCCAGCTATGAAACTGGACGAATAGGTGCACTATAATACGAACTGCGTACCTTTTATGGTTTGGAGCCTGGGGGCGTAACAGGGATGGTGTGGGAGGGCGCGTAAGAACGAAAATATTGTTATAACCATTGTTAGTATTGTCGGCATCGTCTCTTATTGGACGGCCAAAGTTCCGACAATGAGAACGTGTATACTGACGTACTTGCCTAGGCACACACTAATTTATCACAATAAATCTAAACAACGTTGCAAAGAAATTGTATTCACGTCCAATTCACGAAAAATAAACCAAGTGTAAAAACAAAGCAAAATATACAAAGAACAATATACTGGTAAGGAGGCCACTAAGTTGAGAGTGGTTCGGCCCTTCAAAGGAGTGATATCAACAAACCAAAACTAACTAAATACAACAAATTACAACAAAATTAGAACCAAACCAAAAGCCAATAAAGAGGTGACTAAGTTGAGAATAGTTCGGCCTATAGGCAAAAGATAGTAGCAAATTGTTGAAAACCAATTTCTTGTTGATGTGGCACTTTATTACTCATCTGCACTGGGCGCCAAAAGTCGGGATTTTTTCATAAGGATAAGAATTATAAAAAATTTAATCCAGAATTATAATAACCAATATTGCATTTCACATCCATAAGGATATGAATCATGAAATGTAAAATTGCAATTACATCTATTGTAAAGATCCAGTTCGTACAAATTCTTTCTTCCAATGCTTAAAAATAATTACCACCACGTTGTTGATAAAAGACTAAAATTGCAGGGCCCGAACCTGTTTCATTTTATTTTTTATTGCCTAACTGAAATTATACATTACCCATTTTAATGTAGCAGATTTCCCCTGTGAGCTTTATTTCCCCTAGAGTCTTTAAAGTTGTCTTCCCTGCCGAGCTCGTACCTGTACTGTGCATGTGCGAGGCTGCTTATATAAGCCTCCGCGCAGCGGCAAGTGGCATCATTTCTCCTCCTTCCAGAACCTAGCTTATGGAGGGGAGGTCTGGGCGGGAGTTAAGGTAGTGTATATTTTCGGTTAGGCAATAAAAACTAAAATTAAGCAGGTTCGAGTCTTGCAATTTTAGTCTTTTTATAGCGACGAAAATATACATTACCTGTTTTAATGTAGCAGACTTTGTCACCCGGCGGAGGGCTAGGTTCGGAGTTTTCCCGCAGTACTAGTCGGCACCCCCAGGAAAGAAACTTCCTGATGAAGACCAGTCTGCCACCCCAACCACTTTTGCTTACTTAAAAAGTCGCATCATGTTGGAAGTTATACAATAACAGGGATGGTAAGAGTGAGATTGGGGGATGCGGTAAGCTCCTAATACAATTGTTTTTAAAATTTAAATAACATATTATCACTTCGCATGCAGAGGTCGTTTCATACGGGGTACAAGGTTAAGAGATCAACTAATCATTCTGAAACATCTTACCTTGTGGGAACGTGGCTTGATTCGGAGGATCTTGAGACGAAGCTGGAGGATGAAGAAGTGGAGATTATATATGTTGTTGAAGGATATGGTAGGAAGAGGCCCAGAAGGGCAACGATGCACTGATTGATAGAAGGTAAGTTCCGTCAAGTTAAGACCGTGTAGGAGGGTAATGAAGGATGGTAGAGGGTAAATGTTGTTTAAACTGAGGCAGTCAAGGATACCCGGAAGGTCAAACGATGTACTAAATGTCAGTATGTAAGGCTTCTGTTGTTTTTTTTTTGTTTCTTTGGGCGCAGTTCATTGTCGATGGACAGAAGAGCGGAGGGTGAAACAAGGATGAAATGTAGAGCAAACGAAAACAGGTTGAATTTTGTTGTGGCGAGAAGAATGGTTATAGTGTCCAGCATTGAGGACTAGTATAGTCGGATGTCTCGCCGGGAAGGAAGGGCAGAAAAGGTGTGGAAGTCATTATGGCATCATACGAAAGCCGAAGGTTACCCCCGTGGCCTTGGCCCAACAAGGGGAGCAAGGTAAGTCCCCCTCCGCATTCTTATTATTTGGGTGCATACCGTAAAAAAGGATGAATGACGTAGCATTATCGTATTGCCAGACAGAGTAATTGAACAGGTGAGACAGCAAAGGATTTTGTAGTGTTTGTTGCCAAAGGACGAGAGGAGGGGTCTCGGAGGAGCCGGAGGCAATCGTAGTGTTGGTGCGTTGAGCGGGAGCGGAGGATGGTACACAAGGCGTAGCAACGACCGGAACGCAGGGAATAGAGCCTGGTTGAGTAGAGAGAGGCAGATCCAGTGGTAGGATGGCGGAAGGGCGTTGTAGTGATGGTGTCAAAGGAGGCAGTGAAGCGTCTTGTTCCGGTGTTCTGAGTTGTGGCAGCGGAAATGTAAAACAAACAGAAGGGTCCTCGAATGGAGACGGAAGTGGGGACAGAGCTCCTTGGTGAAATGACTTCGGAGAGGATAGTGGATGTATGGCGTCAGAAGAGCATGGGGATGGTGGAGCAGTACCGATTGCGAGGGCGCGTTGTGACGGCGTCTTGTCCTGGACCAGGCGCAGTAATATGCCAGCCATGGAGGTGATGAGGGAATAGGGGACACCCAGTTGTAATATGCCTTGAGTAGAGCGTAATTTAGACGTTGAGAATAGTACCTCGTATTGATCACCTCCTTTTCGTCTGTGAGAGCTTCATTTGCAGCCCGAAGAATGGTGTTATCGGCTCGAAGCGGCAGTTGCTTGGCGGAGGGTTCGAAGATCCGATAGAGAGGAGACGAATTGTTCAGTGAATTTTAAAACAAAATTGACGTTGAAAGTAAGGTTCACTGCTTCCCTAGCGGAAAGGTGGAAGCCTCTTGTAAGAGCTTTTCGTAAGACCGGAGCTGATGGAAAGGGAGCCAGCGGAGGCAGAGATACCGTGCTAAGAGCAGTGAGTTATATGGTGGAGGGTCTGTTTGAAGCGGAGGCTGGGTGGTAGCGGAGGGTAGCTGACGCATAGACTTAACAACAGGGTAGCTGTATTTGAGGCAACGAATGGCGTAGCACGATGTTGAGGCGGTGCAAAAGGGTAACTTGCTTGTTTGATACGCACTGAAGGTTAGGATTCAATGAAATATTCTAGTTAGTGCCTCACGGAGGACCGATGCGGATGGAAATGGGGCCAGAGGAGGCGGTGGTGAAGCGTCCGCGGTTACGGAGGAAGGCGGAGGCAGGCTTACGGGCTGTCAGGCTGACTGTAGTGGCATAGTGTTGGAGCGTGAAAAAACATCTATTGTGGAATCAGAAGGAGCAAAAGGCTTGACGGAAAGGCGCGGAGGCACAAAAATGGAAACCGGGCTGTCTTGATTCTAACCGATTTGGAGGCAGGTGCACTGAGCTTCGTAGGAGGAATCCCGGACGACCCGGCAATTGCGGGGACAGCGTCAGTTGCTGCAAGTTTGGGCCGTTTGGAGGAGGCAGGAGGTGGAACGGGAGGTGCAGCCTTCCATTTCAGAGGTTGTCGTGTGTGTAGATTCGAAGGTGGCTGAATGCTGATTGGCTTGTCCGGTAGCGGAGAGGCGGAAGCAGCTTCATGGTGAGACGGGCTCGGTCTGTCCTTTTCTTCGAAAGAAACTGGTATTGAATGCAGGCATATCATCCGTTTGTCCAAACGAGTTCCTCGGAAGGGAACGTGGGGCCCATGCCAACGGAGGCTGGCGGCAAAGGATTGGAGGTGCGGCCGTAGTTTTACAGGATGCAGGAAGAGACGGCTTGAAAACGAAGGGAGGCGGAGGCGGAAGTGGAGGTGATACACTCCAAAGAGTCCGGTTCTGTAGTTAGTTTGATACCGTTAATGCCGTCTGCAACTGGCAGAGCCGGAGGGGACGCGGGATGATGAGTGCGGTGAAGAGGAACCATCCTTTGACGTCCTTGCAGCTTACGGTGTGAGTGTTAGCGCTTGGCGACCAAGCTGTCACATGGAATGAATCCGTGTGCAGTGCAAACAGGAACGATGGATGAGCCGACTTGGGCTGGAACCAAGAGCACACCCCAAACACCGGAGGGTGTGGGGGGGCCCCAAGGAACGATGTGAATCATGGGATGGGTGGAGTATCTCCAAGTAGTTCTTGTCTAAGATGAAGGCAGACAAACAGACAAGCCGGACTGCTCCGTCTGACAGTATACATAACGGAGGCTGCACAGACGAATGCGCAGTAAGGTCATGATGCGGATGGATATTTTCTGACTATGTAGTAAATAGAAACAGCCAGTAGAGAAGAGGAATGCTTCCAATTGGTAACATAAGTCAATGGGAACCATGGAAGGTACGTCCAAGAGGTTTGTATGCAAGAATGCGGCTGTGTAGGGAATGCGCAGCGGGTCTTGGTTGCAAGAGGTAGCGAGTGTCTCCCTCTTGTCACAGAGGGACGTCCGGAAGTAGGAACGTGAGACGACATAATGTTGTTGAGTCTAGTAGGGCGCACGTGCTCCTCCTCTGCAGGGGCGGAGGGATGCAGGAACGCAAGGAGGCGGCTGCGCACAGAATGCACAGTGGGTCTTAGTTGTAAGAGGTAGCGAGTGCCTCCCCTCCTTGTCACAGACCGAAGCACGGAAGGAGGAACGTGGGACGACATAATGTTGTTGAGTCTAGTCGGGTGTACGCTCCACCTCCGCAGGGGTAGAGGGATGCAGGAACGCAAGAAGGAGGCTGCACAGAGAATGCGCAGTGGGTCTTGGTCGGAAGAGGTAGCGAGTGCCTCTCCTCCTTGTCACAGACCGAAGTCCAGAAGGAGGAACGTGGGGCGATGTAATATTGGCGATTCTACTTGGGTGCACGTGATCCCCCTCCGCAGGGGCGGAGGGATGCAGGAATGAAGGAACACATAATTAGAAAAAATGAACGAGCGGGCTGCGTCGCCGGAATATCTAGAAAACAGGAGGGCAGTGCTAGTTGGCGACGGTGCGGAGGGACATCGTACCTTGTTAAGTAAACAACAGTATTTAATGCTGGAGGAAAAGAAAGGCAAAAGTAGACAGCAAGCGGTGAAACGACCCAATCCAAGAAGGCTGCGCAGAATTAGTGCGCAATGGGTAGAGAGAACCGAGGACGACGATCGTTGCTTCTCAGAACTGATCCATGCACCGCCCAAATGCCATGATGACACAAGCTGTCTTGGGTCAGGAACCAAGAGGAACGGCGGTGCGGAGGGGTGGTGGAAGGAAGTGGATAGGAAGGAAGGCATCTACATATCATGGCATGACGGTATACGGAAGGAGACGGAACCCTGGTGAGGAAAGCACTCAGGTATGCTGAGGCTCGTTGAAACGGAAGGATGTCTTTTCCCAGTAGATTTTGCAGAATGGAAGGAGGGGAAGAAAGCATGTCCGCCTGTCCTATAGCGTGTTGTTGCGATAAAAAACTCAGAACATCACCGTAGGAGGAGGCCAAAGTAGGAGGTAGACCATTCGTTCGAGGAACAGAGGTCCGGCGGAATGATGGATGGACACGGTGAGCCCAGAGAGGGCGGAGGAGGGTCATCCCGAACTGAAGAGATGGATGAAGCATCCATAAAACCGTTGCAAAGCAAATGAAGGCAGGACAATCTTCTAGGGAAGAGGACCGGAGGGTGGCGCCCTTCCGCAGAGCAGAGGGAAGCACCCATCTACAGTAGCGGAGGTATGCGGAGGATAGCGTTGAAACGTGGGGAAGCTCGGAACGACCACTCGCGGTGATCACCCTAGGAGAAATGCCACTTGCCGCTGCGCGGAGGCTTATAAAAGCAGCCTCGCACATGCACAGTACAGGTACGAGCTCGGTAGGGAAGACAACTTTCAAGACTCTAGTGGAAATAAAGCTCACAGGGGAAATCTGCTACATTAAAACAGGTAATGTATATTTTCGAGGGCTATAAAAACAACATATCAATAAATAAAATTGATCTTATACCATTTCATGTAAATGTAACTTACCTAAAAGGCCTAAAAACGTATACAGCCTATATCAGTATAATTGAAAATAAGCATTTTACTTCAAAGTAACTTTGGTTGCTTTTGTGAACCATTGATTTAAACTAAAACACTTTTGAAAAAAGAAGTATTTGTCAAAAAACGACATATCTCTTTGCCCAAGGAGCAATAATGTATTTTCAAATGCATATATTGCATTAGATTTTTTTTAAGACTCATTACAGTCGATAATTAAGCTTAAATTGCATAATATTGCGCTAGAAATTTAAATAGGCTGTTGGAAGTTGTTCAAAAGGAAATATTTTGCATAAACAAATTTGGTATTATCATTTCCACTTCCAGTAAATTGAAGAGTAATATTTCATAACCATTATATAAATTAAATTTAAGATAAAAATTTAAATGTGAATATCATATGATATTATTTGGGGAAAAATAAGTGAATAAGACGTTTCTTACCATATTGTCCATCGAGACAGACAGGGCAGTCGTTCCTACAGGGACCAGGACGCTGGCACTGTTGAGTTCCGCTCCTCAATGCACCAGCATTTATTGTAGTTAGGGCATTCGGATCTTGCACAGGAGCGATCCGGATCAAGTCTGGTAGTGACGGTAGCTCTTCTAGTAGACAGTCCGGAAATAATTCTGCCAAATCTTCCAGAAGGTCGTCGTTTGGCAGTGCAGCATCCTGCTGGCGGGTTTTTTCCTGATACCGCGCCAGAGCCCCGATGGACGTTTTGTGGGAGGAAAAACACATTTTCGGCATTTTCCGCCCTCCAAAAGTAGGCGGAAAAATGCTCGTTCCCTTCCGAAAACGGGGGAAATGCAACTTATCTACAATGTAGACATTTTCGTGCATTAATAGGGCTACACCCTAAATAATGCAAGCTCATCCTCATGAGCTCTTGCAGATTCCTCGGGCGGTGCGCCATCCATAAAAATGTTCTGCCCAGGATTTTCAATTATTAACTCCATATAAAATAATCGGAGGACATAGTTCGTGGGATCCTCACCGGCAACATCGGCGCGAAGGGTATCACTTCTGCGGTTCGATGCGGGCATTCCTGAAAAAGAGCCAGAGTTCACTCACAATATAAGAAATGGTTGATGCATGCCGATAGGATCGAGCGATAGGATGATGAGCGATAAGATCTTCAAAAAGCCTTTCATGTACCGCGCCAAGTTCTCAGCCGCGCTCCTGTCTTCCTTAGGGTAATTTTACGTTTCTTCTGGGGAGGATCCATTGAAGGCGATGAAAGTTGGGGAGCAAACAAAAAGAACGATCGGTCAGGTTGAAGTACACAACTTCGTGTGCGGGTAAAATCGCCAAATTTTCTCAAGTCCAAAAATGTGACCCAGAAATGGACATTGGCCAAACCAATGGGTGCAAAGTTCAGGCTTGACGTCACGAAAAGGGGGCTGTCTCTTTTTCCTAGGGACCCACCCAACTCACCCCCTCTGCTCTTGTAGTGACCATCAGCTATTGTTTACATGCCCTCGACCAGACTACATTTTGAGGTCAGATCAAGCCGACATGGCCCAGAGCCGTACCCCCAATCCTTTCAACCCACCGACCACTTTCGTTTATTACCCACCCCCTTCCCTCAGCTAAAGAGAGTGAACGTGCTCAATTGCACTCATCAAGTGAAAGGGATGGTCAAAGTAGCTAAAAAGCTAAAAAACAGCAAACTCACTCCATAATGGGAAAATAAAGTATTATTCTTTTGAAACAAGAAGGAAAATTCTGAAACATTATTTTGTGAAATAAATAATTTTTTTTTATGTACAAGGTCACTAATAAATACAAAATTGTATAAATAATTGTGATATATATTATGTAACTTGGAAAAATATGTCAATATAACTTAACTGATGTAGTCCAAAATTCATGTATTTTCAGAAAATTGTGCAACATATACTATGAATTTGGTAGAGTGTCAGGATGGCAAATAAATTGAGAAAGAGGCTAAAACATAGAACAGGGATCATTCCAACATGATCCAGGACAATGAATTAAAAGATAAGTGATTCCTAGCCTTGCGGTGAAAACAAAAGTGAAATTCACACACCCCACCCCTCCTTGCCGCGATACACTCCAAATTAATTACCATTAATACACCAGATTTAAATATAGAATTGTCATACGTTAGTGGGGCAACACTGATAGCTTGCTAATTTGAAATGACAAAACAAAGTAGTTAAAAATGAAAAATAATTGCTGTTACTTGTAGTATAAGGCACATTTAACGCTAAAATCATATAAAATGATTCACCATGTGAATTCAAATAAATATAGACATTAACGACTTAAAATTGTTGTTCACGGTGTCACACTTATATATTTTGAAAGGTTGCATGTTGTAACTCGTAAATAGATACAGAGTGAGGTACGCTTGAGGTCAAACGTAGTTCAAGTCAGTGGCAACACGAAGTTAAAGTACCTCACATTTAAGTTCCCAAGGAACAGATTACGCACAAATACAACGTTGTAGTGAACACCTTGAAAGATCTACCGCATGCTGGAAATCATTTTTCCCCGGTTGGTAACAACCGCATGTGATCCTTTACGTTGTAAGTGCAGACTTATAACCTATCGAATCGATAATGGAGTCTGGCCAACTCGTATTATCATGATTCGTTTGGGTAACTCGAACTGTAGTTACACTGTCACTCAGTGACTTGGAAGTTGGACGATCAAAATTTCGTCCCCTCAAAAAAGTAAAAAAAAAGAAAAAAAAACACGACTTCCAGTGCTAGTCACCACAAAAGTGATGCAACATCACTCTGAACCAATATTTAAATTAACGATTGCAGACAGACCTCTGCATATTCTAAGTTAAAGCGCAGTAAATACCCAGATACAGCAAATAATGTTTATGAGAGCAGGTTTATTAGAAACTATGCAAATCAGATTTATAATTGGCAGCATTAGAAAAAAAACAAAATGATGTCTATACGCTGCATAGAAATCATTCGATTTTAAAATTAATTATATTTTCTGAAATTATTAGAATTTCAGCATCTGGGTACACCTATGCTTCGGCTGCTTACGTTCAGGAGAGCCGATGTTGCAGCATACGTCACAGACAGCTTCTTTGCCATGCAAAAAATGTCTTTTAAAGGCAAACAGCCTTACAGACATGTCATTGTATAACATGCACTTTCGTGACGAATACGAGTCACTAGAGTATCGATGAAACATTAAACTCAAGGATTGTGACACTCACATCCTGTAGTATAACACATTTATTGTGCGGAAACACAATAATTTCTAAAAATATCGTGTTTGTTGGCAGAAACTTGATTGGTAGTTTCGACCAGAATACGATAGTTAAAATGGGTTAACACACACATAAAAGAACAATGTTTCTTAAAAGCTACGATAGACGGCTTTCTGTACTGGCCAGTTTGAACTGTCACGCACGTAGTAGTCAAAAGGGAAAATAGACAAACACTAATACAATTGTTTCTTAAAAGCTACGATCGACGGCTTTCTGTACTGGTCAGTTTGAACTGCCACGTAGTAGTCAAATGGGTGAAACAAATACAAGTAAACGTAAATATACTTTACACACCACATCAAATGCGCCACATATATAATGAGTTGCAGTACTCATTATGCTGGTATGAAAACAAAACTTAGAGTCAAATGCAGACACTAACAATTAAACTACCAAAACACGGA
This sequence comes from Lithobius niger, assembly GCA_023313725.1. Classification (NCBI taxonomy): domain Eukaryota; kingdom Metazoa; phylum Arthropoda; class Chilopoda; order Lithobiomorpha; family Lithobiidae; genus Lithobius; species Lithobius niger. The sequence continues at coordinate 49,261 of JAHWFP010103064.1, read as the reverse complement.
GTATGTAAAATTAAAAAAATGAACATTAAGTACACAATGGGCACACACAGATTTTTTTTCATTGGGAATAACAGTAAATGACACTTGAATGTAGGGTTAAGCGAATGCGAATTAAAGAGGAAACAAAACAGGATTCCTATTCCCTCCATTATCATACTGTTTATTTTGTTACAATGTAGCATGAATATAGCATTAAAACTAACTTTCATAACTTGGTCGCCAGTTTGAATCCCATCCCGGGACCAAACAAGTGATATTGCATACAGAAACATACAAGTTTCTGGGCTACTCATGAATGTAGTATGAAGACTGTGTATTCCGAAGGAATCTTGTTGCCATTGGTATAAACATATGTAAAAATGATTAATTTTGACAAAGTCAAAAAGAAATGTTCGAATCGAACTATGGATAATTCATTTGATTAATAATCATTGATTTGGCGGAAAAGAGCAAATTACAGTCACATTTGACATAAAGTGACTTTCTTCAAAATGTGAAGAGTCAAGAAACAAGATTTCAAAGGGAAAATGTTGAAAGATGAAAAAACATAGCTTGTAACGCTTGTGTTTCTCTTTCGTTCCCCCAGCCAAGAGCAAAACTAGGCCAAACAGCTAGTGGCATAATGACAAGGGTAGAGAAACCACTCAGCCTTGAACGACCTTGGCCGGACTACGGCCAACTCGAGGCCGAAAGTAGAGCACAACACGATATGAGAAAGAGCCACGCTTTCCCTCCTTGAAAGTGAGAGGAAAGAAACCATGTGGCCAACACAGGAGAAAAAGTGAAATATGATTTATTTCAGATCAACAGCAACAAAAGCGAAATTGATTAAACTTTTGGGTTCAGTTACATGGAGAATGTGCTCTCAAGTCTTGCATGCAATTTAAGCCATACATCATTTTATTCCAATTCCACCCAGAATAGTATCGCTCAATTATTGAGGCAATTTAAATCTTGCTGTACATAATTATTGCCCTGTTTTCTGTGAAGGTTATTTTTTTACCTCAAAGAAGGTCCATTTTCCCTAGTCACACAACCATTAATTATTTTGGGACGGTTGGTAATTGCTAAATTTTTGCTTAATTATGTAAAGCAGTTTCTGGTATTAATAAGGCAGGGTTTGGAAGCTAAAATAAGGAGCCACTAAAAAGGTACCATGATTTTAGTTTGAACAGGGATTATGTAAGGGATTAATTAATGGCTTAATTAGTATTCATAACAGAAACAATACAACTAATTGATTAGATACATATTTGCATAATATCATACATTCATTAAATGCATGAGCCGAATATTAATTCGGATAGATCAAATTGACTCCAGATAAGTGGATATAATTAGGAGTCCTCTTCAAAGACGACCGAGAGGCGGCAAGATCATTATACCAGAACCAGTGTAATTACACCTATTGTTAGAGTTTAAAGGATGACATTACCAGTTGACAATATTGACGACATTTTCGTAGAACCTTAAATTACTTTCTGGAAGTAGATTTAATTACGATAAGATCGTCGCTTATGATCGAAGAATAACAATAACACACTCCCACATGGGATAGTTAATTAGCGCCAACAACGGGAAACATTTAAAATCCCCGAACGCAACAATAGAATGATTGACATGCGTAGAGGTCCCATTTGGTGATAAGGGCCCAAGCTGTCAGAATGTTACTGCAATTAATCAATACTACAATGGATCGATCGAAGACGATAACGCTACGGTATATAAATCGAATCGCAGAATGTGTGATATCAGTCGATCATCAGCCATTCACCAGTCAACTAGTTCACGCCAGTCAAATTCCGGAGGTCCCGATTCGGTAAGCACGCCAGGCCAGACGCCGTGCCGCATCTTGGACGGGGCTTCACCGTTGATCTAGAGCCATGAGCCAATAACTTCGACCGAGCTTCTATTAAGAGCTAAGTATTTCAATTCAATAGCATTGGCTATGATTGTTACGTTTAACTATACTATCCTTCAAAAAAGAAGCTACATTTATAAATAATGTGAATCATCGCTTGTTTTCGTTAGGTACGGTGCGCCTTGCAGCTACCTGCTTGCCAAACAAATGTCGCGCTGGTGCGCCTTTCAGCGGCCTGCTTGACGAACGCATGGTCGAATAGCTATTTACAACGCGTCTACTCTAAGCATAATGTGGGATGTATACAGAAAACAACGAAGTTATCCGACAACTATGGCCACCCAACATCTTTTACAATTAAATTTTTTAAAAAAGGTGGGGGGAGGGGAGGGGGGGGGGGGTGAAAGAAGAGAATGAAAGAAAAGTGTACTCCTCATAAATGAATCAATAAATCATCTGAAATGTGTGGCCCACTTTTATTTTACAATTAACTTTAAAGAAGGGTGTGGATTGGAAAGGGGCGGGAACAAAATGAAAAAAAAAACATTAAAATTTATCTGGAATGTATGCCACACCAATTTAGCGGGGGGGGGGCTACAAAAGGGGCATAAAAGGATAAAATGGAGAGACAAGCTTAAAATCGGTAAAAACAAGACTGACGAGCAAAAAAAAAAAGTCCCCGGGGAAAAAAACCTCAGCGTGCCCTCAGTTCCCCCCCCCCCCCTTTCTTTGGGGGGGGGGGGGGGGCCTAGAAGACGATAATGAAAAAAAAAGTCTACTCCTCAAGGAAAAATAAAGAAAACATCGAAATTATCCGCCGAAATAGGTAGCCAGCCCAATTTTATTTTACAGTTAAGTTTAAAAAAGGGTGTGGAAATGGGGGGGAAGGGGGTGGAATAGAATGAAAAAGAAGTCTACTCTTCAAAGATGACTAAAAAAAACATCGAACTTATCCGAAATCAGTGGCCAGCCCAATTTTATTTTAAAGTTCGGTTTCAAAAAAGGGTGTGAAAATGAGAGGGGGATGGAAGAGAATGAAAAAAAAACTTTAAAATTTATCTGGATTGTATGCCAGTACAATTTTCTTTTCTAATTACGGTACCATAACAAAAAAGCGATGGGGGGGGGGGCGCCCCGGGATAAGAGAATGAAAGAAAAACTTATCAAATATATTTGAAATGTATGCCGGTCCAATTTTTTTTATTGGACTAGCAGTCATTCCAGATAAATTTGATAATT
>JAHWFP010103064.1:3985-46061 GCA_023313725.1 Lithobius niger | reverse complement strand
GGTTGGGGGGGGGGGGAAGGGTTGGAGAATTTCAACAAATTTTTATTTTTATTTCAATTCAACATGGTTTTCGAATTCTCTTTTGGTTTATTTGGTGGCCCTGAAAAGGGCCGTTTTTGCTCCTTGTTGGGAAAAAAAAATCTTGCTGTAGCCAAGTCAAGGGGGCTTCTGAAACCACGTCGTCAGTAGAAATTCATGGAGAAGCTGCTAATGGCTGGAAATCTTCGTCTTGGTTATCTTCCTCTTCTTCCTCGTCGCTGTATTAATAATTAATGGCTCCACACGTTCTTCTATTAAGTGATCGGATTCCCAATAGGCATTTTCCACCTTAATGACATGTTCACAGGCCTTTCTCCAGTTTTCTGCTGAAATGGTTTCTATAGCTGTTGTGGTCAACCTTTCAACGTTGGCGAGTTTGAAAGTATTATTTTCCTTTCTAACGTGTTCTTTTACCTGTGCCCAAATCAGCTCGATCGGATTCATGTCACAATGGTACGGTGGCAGCCTTAAAACGGTGTGTCCGCATGCAGTAGCAATAGTGACTATGACATATTTTTTTGTACCAACTTTGTGCTGCTTAACAAGTTCATAAAGATCGCCCCTTAACATTTTTGGGTGATGTGGGATTCCTTGGCTGGTTAGCCACACGATCAAGTCAGCCTTCTTTGTTGCACTCGTCGGAGCTTTTTCCAATTCGACGGAGTGGTATGGCGCATTGTCCATAACTATAACTGAATTCCGAGGAATGTTTGGCAACAGTTGGTCCACAAACCATTGTTTAAAACATCCACCATTCATTTCATCATGATAATTTGCGGATTTCGTCTTGGATCGAAACAAAAGCGTAGCGTTCGATACGAAGCCGTTGCTGCTTCCCGCGTGACACAGAATCAGACGCTGTCCTTTCCCGGTCGGAATCTGCCTGCCGCGAATGTTGAGTTCATCGTTATGCCATTGTTTGGCCCTTCCGTGGTGTGCATTCACCCATGTTTCGTCAAGATATACGAGAGTCCTATTTTCTGAGCGTAGTTGTTTAATATGACGCAAATACCTTTGACGTTGGGCAACGATTTCAGGTCGTTCAATGTAAAATTTACGCATGTCAACTTTGCCATACTTCATTTTCAGCTTCGAAAGCAGTATTCGACGCAAAGACGACTTGCTGCCTTTAAACTCGATCTTTGAGATTAGCTTCGAATAAATGCTATCAATTGTAGGATAATTACCTTCTTGAGAGATTTCTCCAACAGTAGCTCGAATAATAGACAATTCAAACTCATCCATGTCAGTGACAGGCGATGGATGCGGGCGCTTCTTACCCGGCGTACAGAACGTTGGCCGGCCGGCTATTGCTGCCGCTTCGTCGGGAAGATCATCGTTGGCTACTAACGCACCTTTTCCGCCGTTGATTAATCTTCTCACTGTATAAATGGAGACGTTCGTTGCCGATGCAGTTCGTTCTAGAAGATCACAAACACTAGCAGCTTCTCCTTGGCTCTTGAAAAAATGAAAGACGTTCCACACTATTCCCCTTGCTTGGCTATGTAAAGTTTGTCCCTTTTTGCTCACGCTTACGCGATCCAAAAACGACGCCATATTCTACAAACTGTTTGGCGCTTAAATTGATGACGTCATGGCCGATGACGTTTTGTTCCAGGCCTAATCAATCGTCGCGTAATGACCATATAAGGCAAACCGTTCTTTCTTGAAAGAAACTATAGTAATAATACTTGCACTACTAAATTAGCTCGCGATCACTTAAAATTATTTAAGAGATATAATAATGATTAGGTTTTCCGCTCTACTTAATCAATAATGCCATTCGTTCGACTCACTTCCGACTAATTGTAATCAATACCATAAATCATAACATATTTTTAAAAATCTACACTAAAACCACAAAACGAACTTTTTAACAAATGGTTCACTGAATTTTCGGTGAAGAAATCGTTCCCCTTCGTCGGAGTGTTTGCAGCTATTTGAAAAAGATCGTTCACATCTTTCACTTGGTCACGATGCTGGTCGAGTTACCATTGAGCTGTACAGCTCTCTGGATTGGAGAGAGCCACTCCCGGTTTAGCTTTTCTGTAAGCTCTGGATGTAGCAGTTTATCGATGTTGTTATATGTTGCTGCTGTAAGATTCTCAAGAACACCAACGACCTCCTTCAAGATTTGGAAAAATTAAAACTGACCCCGGACCACAAATTAGTATCCTTCGACGTGACCGCATTGTTCCCCAGCCTTCCACACTCACTTCTACTTGCCATGTTTGACCGATCAGCAGAGAGAGTCAAAGTAGACGAGAAGACCTACCAACTTGACAGAGAATTGTTGAAACTCGTGCTCATGAATATCTATGTGACTTTCAAAGAAGATACCTACCTGCAAGAATCAGGTACCCCAATGGGGTATTCGTGCTCGCCAGTACTGGCAGAAATCGTGCTACAATTTGTAGACGAGTATATAGTGAATCTGTTCCCGGATATAACACTGTGGAGAAGGTATGTTGACGATGTAATTGCAGCACTCCTCGCCAGCGACTTGCAAAACATCTTCAAAGCACTGAATAACTGGAACCCCTCAGAACAGTTCACGATACAGAAAGAGAAAAATAAGACACTCCCATTCCTAGACGTCCTGCTCAAACGAAATCGAATATGAGCCATACGTTAAACCCACACACATAGGAAGAGCCATCCCATACACGTCAAAACACCCTCGCCAACAGCTCCTGGCCATCATGGGCAACGACATATGTCGGATAATTGAGAAGTCGTCCAACGAAACAACAGCTGTGCCAAGTTTTTATCAACAGCCAAAACCAAGTACCTACAGCTGGGATTCCCTGCACACAAGTTCAATTCCTACACCAGAAAAGCCTGGCACAAGATAAGACAAAGAAAAAAGAACATCGACCAACAACTCAAGACTGAAAGCAAATCATGGGAAATTATCACATACTTACCCGGAGTAAGTGAGCTAATACACAAGGAACTCGGAGAAAATGGAATAAGGTGTTTCAGCAGATGCCCACCCAACCTCAAGAAACTCCTGAAAACCACACAAGAAAAACCCAAACCCCATTCCACCCCATCCCCCCCCACCCCCAAAACCAAAATCCACTTCCACACGACAAATATCAAAACCCCCCAACCCCCCACCATCCCACAAGTACTCCACAAGAAGTAAATCCAAAATAACTGTACCAAACACAAGCCCCCAGTTACTCCCACTCCAACCCCATGCCAGAAGATCAAACAACCAGACAAAACCATACTTTCTCAAAAAGGTGTAGTATTTCCATTCCATGCAAAACATGTGCAGCAGTATACATAGGAGAGACACACCGATGTTTCCAAGCCCGGTTACAAGAACATGTCAGTGCCACCGAAAATAGGGACAAGAAAAACAGCATCGCCCTCCACCACAAAAAAACGCAACACCCCATGGCATGGGATGAATCCACAATCCTACTCAAATCCAACTCCTTCCAAGATAGTCACCTGAGAGCATTAGAGTCCATAGCCATAACAAAGTTCATCCAGAATAATGTGCCACTTATGAATCGTACAGCAGCGACATATAACAACATCGATAAACTGGTACATCCAGAGCTTACAGAAAAGCTAAACCGGAAGTGGCTCTCTCCAATCCAGAGAGCTGTACAGCTCAATGGTAACTCGACCAGCATCGTGACCAAGTGAAAGATGTGAACCATCTTTTTCAAATAGATGCAAACACTCCGACGAAGGTGAACAATTTCTTCAACGAAAATTCAGTGAACCATTTGTTAAAAAGTTCGTTTTGTGGTTTTAGTGTAGATTTTTTAAAATATGTCCTTCAAGAACCACTGTAATCGCCGCTTGTCGGTTTTTGCGAAATCATAACAATCTGTCACTGATTTAATTGGCCATATCGTGGTGTCAATATTGTGTACGCCGGAGTGTCGATTAAAGGCCCAGTATTAAATGAATGATTGCTTATTATTGCTTATGCATTTCTGTGCATTAGTATTGCTTTTATACAATTGATTACCCTTTTGCTATCCTGATAATAATGTTTGTTCTGGACAAAAGTTCAGTGGAATAGAACATTACACTGTTAATATGTGTTAAATTGTCCCTAATGGACTACACCAGTAGCTATGTAAAAGCTTAAATTGGATTTAAATGTTAAATCACTTTAGGCAATTCATTTATCAATGGACTACCTTGAAATAATTTCACCTATAGTTTACTTAATTAATTGGACAATATAGGGCTAGCCTTTCGCCAAAACAAAAGGAAGATAAAAATATATATAATTTCCTTTCCAATAAGTATTCACTATTTCTCAAAATATACCCGTTCTGCGGTTCTAGCACATTTCATTCAGCTTAATTTGTATCCAATGATCATGTTTACTTAAAACGAACAGAACCATCGTACTAAATCTATAGAGAAGCACAGCTTCCTTTTACCCTGGATATAATATTTACTTTGGAGGCAAGCACCATATAATCTTCAGCCAATTTTTTCCTATCGTCCTATTTTAGGAATTACTGTCAAATGAACACACATAAATAGACAAAATAATAAATACGTCACTTTAAAGGATATGTGTTTGGCAGGTTCGGTTTTTATGGCTGGCGTTAATGAGCATCTTAGTTTCGCAACTTAATAGTTAAATGCAGACGTTAGTCGTTTTTAGTTTTACTCACGGACCAATTTGACGAAGAGTCGTAGTTTAGAAGAATTCATTACGCAATGGCTGTCAAGTTCAGGAGCATGTATGAACCTTGCATCAACACCTGGTGAAACTAGATAGTTACGGAGACGGCTTTTATCACACTCAGTGCCGAGAAAAATAACAGTTCCTTCATTTACTCCTAGACACACCTTTCTCGCAACCAGAACTCCAACGACAATTTGAAATAGTCCAATACCTATTCCGTGGAATTAACGTTCAGCATTGCAACGACGTTTGAAATTCTCAACGAGCTACGAGTGAGAACCAAGACGAACCGAAAGTGGGATACAGACAAGCTCGTTCACAATGACGTCGTTCATTCTAGCATCCTTCTTCTTCATTTGGTTCACATGGTAGTAATTTTTTTTTTGTTATCGAAGGACAAGACAGTCGTAACAAAGTTGGGAGTGGCCTCTTCCCAAACTTACACTGTCTGACGCACAAAAAGGCTTTCGGCACCACAACCGAACATGCCACACGTCAGAAGACAACAATCTTCACACCAAGCCCTTTTTGTAATTTCCATCACCAAAACGTCAGCGACGACACCAGCGCCACTACACAGCAAAACCGGAAGTCGAAAAGCGCCGCAGCCAAAACGAACTAGCACCATTGTCAAACCGAAACTAGCATTGTTGCCACACCAAAACCAGCGTCGTAACTTATAACAAAAACTCATAAATACATCTCAAGGAAAAAAATATAATGCCAATTTGATGTTACAAGTGCAGCACGCTGGAAATACATTTCTTTCTTCGACTTGAACAGTGGTTTCTGGCAAGTGCGCCTGAATCCTGCTGCTTCATAGGCCGCTACTATCACTACTCTGGTAAGGAAGTATGCCTCTTTAATGATGAATATGGGCATGAAAAATGCGCCATTTTGTTTCTAAAAAAGCATGGATGGAATCAATTGAGGTATGGAGGATTTTGTCACTCCTTTCCGAGATGACACTGCTGTAGGTGCCGAAAAGTGGCCATAGCAGTTAAACAACATTTTCACTTTTTTGTCTGCTGTCAAGGATGCCGGGCTGACGGTTAACGGCAAAAAATCGCAGGGAGGTTGCAGCAAAGCCACCTTTCTTGGCTATGCGGTCGGGAATGGTTCTCGTATGCCGTCTGAAGTAAAGGTTTTGGCCGTGCAAAATTTCGCACGACCACAAACAAAAAAGGACGTTTGCTCCTTTTTGGGACTCATAGGCTACTACCAGCGCTACGTCGACAGATACTCTCATTGACTGACTCCTTGAAAAAGGATGTCCCTGACCATGTGGTTTGGATGAATCAAAGCAAACTGCCTTTGACACACTAAGTCACGCTTTAGTTACGTTTCCTGTGCTGCGTGCACCGGATTTTTCACAACCCTTTATTTTACAGTGTATCTGTTCCGACAGAGGTACGGGCGTTGTTCTTTTACAAGAGTTTGATGGTGAAGGACACCCTCGTTTGTATGCCTCCCGGAAACTCACTGCCCGTGAACAAAATTACGGGGCGACCGAAAAAGAATGTGCGCGTTTGATATGGGCCGTTGCTAAACTGCGTCTATACATTTATGGAACAAAGTTAATCATCGAATCAGATCACCACCCGTTACATTGGCTTAGCAAATGTCTGGCAAAAATTCCAGATTATTGCATTGGAGTCTAACCGTACGGGACTACGATTATTCTGTGCGTTACAAGCCCGTAAAATTACACACTAATGCAGATGCGCTTAGTCGTTATTTTGCTTAACTTTAACTTAAACGAGTTATAGTCAAAAAATGGTGATATGGAAATTCTTTGTTTAGTTCTTGTTATTTAATAATGGCACCTTTTATTATTAAAAATTGTTACAGGGTATATTGGGAGCTCAACCCTACTCATATCAACTCTCAGTTTTTCTGATTCGGACCTATACGCCAAAATTTTAAGAGCCAATGATCCTTTTTCCATGCAGCTTTAACGTCTGCCTCGGTGGGTGAAAGCTACATGAAACTAGGCGACTCGGATTCGAAATATTCATTAGGAATACACTACGGGGGCACTCTGACCTGGTTTGCCCTTCTTTCAATTTGATGAAACTTGTTCTTTATAAAAATATGTCTGTCTATCTCTGGGTCAAAGATTAACCCTGTCTTTAAATGCGTTGCTGGGTTTGAGCCATAAAACCTTCCAGTGTAGTTAAACTTCATGTCAGTTATGGGTATAACCTTTAAACTTGTAAGTTGTTTGGTAACCTTAAACCATTCCAGTGGTATTAGTATTGTTGTTAAATAGAACTTACATTATACTGTGCACCGGGCGCCCACAGAATACTTTTTTCTAACAGTTATCGCAACCTAGGAAAAAAGTGGACGGCGAGGTGTTTGGCTAGGTTCACAGCTAAAAAAAAACTTGCAGTTTGACATAATCCGGACTCGTACGGGTATTAAATAGCGGTATGTATCATTGGACAACTTTCTTTTACAAAACTATATATACAGTAAGCGACAACGAGTTTGTCCGTTCAACAATGGTAATTTTAACAATGAATTCTACAACAATACTGAAGGCAATGCTTTCAGAGTGGAGCAGCATTGTTGTAAAGAACATTAGAATAAACCAGCTAGCTTGTAAGCAGGTCTCATACATTTTAGTTTTTATGAAAACAAAAAAAAATCGTCGTTACTGTCAATGAATTTTTAAAAAATCATGTGATATCATGTGGCAGGGAATGGAACACAACGATTTTCTATTGTTTGTTTAGGTTGCCACATTTCACTGTAGTCCCTGGATGCTACGATGGGTGTTTGTTTTTTATCTTCTTACTGTAGTTTCATTTCTGTTCTATGTCCTTGATTTGTAAAACAACCTAACGAACTGTGGGGTAGGCGGGTCATCTTATTTCAACGTCTTGTTTCTTGTTATAGTCAAGTCTGGCAGATTTTAATTTGTCAACAATAAAGAGTAAATTCGTTCGCTTTATTATTTTTTTTTTGCGTTATAAATACGGGAATGTGATTGGCTGAATTTAGTTTGTCAACAGCCACATGAGCATTAAATTGCGTCGGCTGTCTGAAGCCCAAATTAATTTATTTAAATTTTAAAAAAAAACAGCAAATATAGGATGAATACTTCATGTTTACTTTTGATTTATTTGTCTGCTTTCAATTTACGCAACTCATAGCATATTATTTCCGTAACAACTAAAAAGCTACAATGCAAAATGAGTCTTGGCATTGTTTTTAATAATTCGTGGTAACCTGCGTAAAGGCTACTGCATGCCAAGACTGACAACAATACCCTACTCCTCTTGTCCACGAACAGCGAGCTTCATTGTTGGTAGTGTTCATTGTTGCATGGACAACTCGTAGTCACCTACTGTACCTTTAATTTTGCATAACATTTTCTTACGCGGTACAAAATTCCTGCTTAGTGCAGGGCGGACCACATAATGTTGATTCCAGTAAAAATAGTGTTCTTTTAAACTTGTAATTTTGTATTTTACTCGAAATTAACTTTGGAACAAAAACGTCAGATCCTCCAAAAAATAAAATAGCAATTTTAAAATTTGGTAAACAGTGTGAAACTTTTAAAGTATGTAAAAGATCCAGAAGTGGGAACAAGCACTTCAAACTTTCCTGTTTTCAATACTTACGGAGTTACTATTGTAAAATAGAGGAAAACCCTAGCGACAATAATATTTGATGGATTTCACTATTATTTAGCTGATGCACAACTTACGACGTTACTTGTGTACTTATGGTTACTTAGCTTGGCAGTCGAAGTGTTTTATGCCCTGTATGCAGTAAACCTTTCCTGTTTCAGAAGCTTTTATTTGTGAGCTTTTTGGTAACCCAAAATAAAATTTCCCTCGTGGGTGCCTGTAAAGGTGTCATGCCAAAATTACGATTGGGTAAGCTACCAGACCCCAATAACCAACAACTCTGGGAAACCATTTTTTTTATTTGTGCTCCCGACAGTGCTGGGCCGATTTAGGCCTATTGCCAAAACTATGTTCACTCCTTCTCCTGCCATACTCAAGAAAATGGACCAAATCTACCAAAGTAAAATTCTCTTAATAGCCCAGAACATTATCTTTATTTCTGAGCAAACAGAAGGTGGAAATTCCATCATATGTAATTTAGAAAAATGCTTCAAAACTAGCGCTAGTGCACGCAATGATGCCGTCGACCATTTTCGAAACTCATTTGTACATTCATTGTAAATACTTTGATTGAATTATTTTTCTTTGGGACAAAAAATCCAAGCTTAGTGTATGTACTAGGAGGAACAAGGTATTGCAATGCTCAAGCCTTAATTTATACACGTACAGACATCTTTATTTCTTTTAGCACTTGCAATTTTTATTCTCATTTGTTGTGGCTTTGGCCAGGTTACGATTTTGTATTATGAAAACTCCGACCTTAAAAGCTCTTACATGTTTCTAAAAAAAAGCCTTCCCAATTCTAGTTATACACTATAGAATTTAATTTGTAGACTTAAGCTTGCCTATTTAACCTTTTAGTTAGGTCTACTGATAGTCCCGGCAACCCCCCTCCACCCAAAAAAAATAGTTGTGATGTCGAACATCGCTGTTTATGAAAAACTTGTCTAAGTTTGGCATTCTCAATATGATTCTGGCAGTGACATTTATTCTACCTTCATTCCGAAACAATCCTTCAATTAATCATGTAAATATTAGCTAGCCCACATTTCTAGTATAACTTTCTAAAAATTTCGGAAATGCATTGGATCAGTTGGAGTTAACGGATTTAAAAAATCCGTTAACTCCAACTGATCCAATGCATTTCCGAAATAGCATATAGGAGTCTACATCCCAAACGGATCCAACAGACGTTTTTTCAGCCACTCAAGGCACAGCCCCTTGAAAAAATCATGAGCCACTTGCCTTTGAGAACCGCTCCAAAGCTCCCCATTGCCTACTGCACATGACTTGGCTTTACCCTAACAAGCACAAATATGCCTCCCAGACTGACAATTTCTCTACCTGTCTCATTTTCGCGAAGTCGTCGCAGAAGTCCGCAGTTTCTCCTCCCATATAAGCGATCACCCTTCACCAATCCTTAGCTTAGCTTAGGGATTGAAATGCCTTGCCTAATGTCGCCATGCCGGGCGTCACGTAGAAGTTATAGGTAACTGAATTTAAACTTGAAACTCAGGAAAAACTTTTAGAAAATCCCAATCTAAATTTTTGTGAACTTTTAATTAAAATTTCGACTAGGCTGTTGTCGCAATTATAATGGAGTTAGGCAGTCTGCATTTTTGACCAACCCTCCATTATAACTTTAGTGTTCTAGGACCACTTCCTAAAAAGAACATTTTGCCGGCCCTCAGCCCGGTCGGCTAAAAATGAATTCTTTTTGCCTAAAACATACTTAACCTGTTAGCATTACATTGTCCTCGATGGAATGTTTCCCTGGAGGTTTTTCGGTTGCGAATAGTTGCTTGCTTGCGTGTCCCTACTGAGCCTGCACAGCGCAGTCCTCCTTTATAAAAGCGGGAGAGGGGAGGTAGGGCGGGCCTTAGGTTAAGTATGTTTTAGGCAAAAAGAAACCATTTTTAGCCGGCCGGACTGAGGGCCGGCAAAATGTTCTTTCTTATTTGCCAAAACATATTAACCTGTAAATTTCGCATTAACAGCAGACCTCGTCAAAGTTAGGCGGCGGGCACCGCTCTGACGGGGCGCCCTGGAACGCAAGCAGGCTTTCCCCCCAAAATGTTATTTACAGTAAAATTTCGCACTTTATTCAGAACATGGTGGTGAAACAGGAATTTGGATTTCTTTTGCAGGGTTTGGTGACCCTGAAAAGGACCGTTGTTTTATGAGGGTTCTTGCTTCCTTCAATGGGTGGCTTGCTTCTGCTTCGTTCTGAATGCTTTAGGGGGCTTGACCACAGTCCTGGCTGCGAAGATAGGTCCCAGCCGGTGTAGTCCTTTTTCTTCTTTTGACATGTCCTTCAGATAGTGGGTGGTGAAAGTCGACGAGTGTCGCCATGAAGCTACTAGGTAAGTGTGGCGTTGTGATGTGCCCATGATGTTGAGATAGCTCCGAGTTCGTGTGCTGTCACCCACCTATCACCGGTTATGCATGCTTTGTCACATACGGCTTCAATTGTTTTCTTTATCCAGCGGGAAATCATTGCGGGTGAAGTTTCCCCGGAATGTGAGATGACTGGAAGAAAAATTTGGTTCCTTCCTTTCCGAATGTCTTCTTGTTGGGTATGGTTAAATAGAACTGAAGTGCACGGGATGGGGCATAAAAGGCGTTTGGGTTCATTTCCTGTGATGTTGGAGAGGGCTGGGAAGGTTATGGGTTTTGAAGGTTCTGATAAATTCTGTGTTTTGGCTCTGAAGTTTGCTCTAGGGTGAAGAGTTACTGAGGAAAAATTTGGACCGAAGATACAATAGGCCGGATCTGCTGATAGAGCTTGGATTTCTGAACAGTGAAGCCTTGCTGCTAAGGTTACGAGAAAAACAGTTTTTCGGGTTAGGAGATGAAGGGAGCTGTCTTGCATTGGTTCGTAGGGTGCTTCCATTAGGGACTGTAGGACGATGGTTAGGTCCCAATCTGTGACGAACCTTCTCGTTGTGGGTCGTCCGTTTTCAAAGGAGCAAAGCAACGCGAAAATACGGTAGTCGTCGAGGAGATTGGTTTTGTTTGCAGCTTTGAAGACTGAATTGAGGGCAGAGCGGTAGACTAAGATTGTGGAACCCTTGAGCTTGTCGGTGTTAAAGAGGTCGGTGAAGAATCTTAGAAGTTCTGGAAGAGAGGGGTCGATTGGATTAATTTTCCTTGAGATACACCAATGAAACCATTTGGTCCAGTAGCTGTCGTTTATTCTGTAGGTGGAGTCCCTTGTCGCTTTGGAGGCGATGCGGATGGCATCTTCTTGATGAATTCCAGCCTTTTTGAGGAGTTTGATGATAGTAGCCACCCGTGTAGGTTTAGGTTGGGAAGGTTTGGGTGGAGTTTTGAGCCTTTCTGTTGAGATAGAAGATCTGGGAGAAGAGAAAGGCTTCTTGGAGTGTCTACTAGAAGGGACAACAGGTGGGGGAACCATATTGCTGGTGTCCAAAACTTTCCTCCGCTCTGTGTAGAACTTGACGAAGACGTTTGAACGGTGGGAACAGGTATGCGTAGAGGTTGTGCCATAGGTATGTCAAGGCATTGACTGCCATTGCATGTTCGTCCGGAATCGGGCTGATGTAATGGGGAAGTCTGGCATTGTGCTTCGTTGCGAATAGGTCTATCATGGGTGTTCCCCAAGTTGTGAAGAGATATTCGCAAATGGATTTCTTGAGGCACCATTCTCCCGTTGGCGGGGTTTGGCGAGATAGGGAGCCCGCTATGACGTTCCTGGTTCCGGGGATGTAAAGGGGAAGGAGGGTTATGTTGTTTTGAATGCAGGTCAGGTTGTGCAGTTGCCTTGATCTCGTTCCGCCTTCCTTCCTGATGTAGGCCAGAGCCGTCGTGTTGTCCGAATGAACTTGGACCACCTGGTTTTTGATGGTTGGGAGAAAGTACACTAAAGCTAGGTGAATTACTCGTAGTTCGAGGTAATTGATGTGGAGAGCCGTGGTCCCCTGCCATTCTCCGGAGATCTCTTGGTTGTTCAGGTAGGCTCTTCAACCGTGGTTCGAGGTGTCGGTGAAGAGATGTTGATCGGGTAGTGGTTCGTGTAAGTGAACTGATTTTATTAGGTTGGAGACATCCGACCACCACAGGAGACTGTCTGTTGGAAAGTCTTCGTGAAATGGTCTTTGAAGATCTTGGAGGGTTTGGTATACCCAGTTGTCGATTCGGTGATGATGGAATGGTCTTACCATCCAGCGGCCGTATGGAACCAGGTTTGCCATTGCATCCATTTTGTCGATTAAGAAGTTCAGTTCGCGGAGGGAAAATGATTTCTGGTTTCGAAATAGGTGAATGTGGAGTTGCAGATTTTGAACTCTTTTCTGCTGAGGGGGAGATTGTGGCTGATGATAGATTGAATGAGGCTCCTAGGAACGTGAACACTTGTGCTGGGGTGAGACATGATTTGGAGTGGTTCATGCCGAATCCTAGCTGATTTAGAAGTCGTATTGTCAGGTTTCAGTCTGATATCAGGCGAAGAGGGTCGTGATTGTTGAGTGCCCAGTCGTCGAGGTACGCACTTGCTTGGATTTGTTGTTGGTGTAGGTGAGCAAGGATCAGTTTTAGTACCATGGTGAAAACTCTTGGTGCTGCGTTTAAACTGAAAGGTAGACAACAGAATTCGTACACGTTCTGGTTGTAGATGAAACGGAGAGGAACATGAAGATACGCAGGTGTATTGTATTTCTTCCAGGTGTATTGAGATTGTCCAATCGGCTTGTTTGAAGGATTGGCGAATGGTTTCCAGGGTTTCCATTTTGAAGTGGGAGTTGGCAATGTACTTTTTTAGTGTTTTCATGTTGAAGATAGCCGCTGGCCTCCTGTCTTCTTCGGTCAGGTGAAAATGGTGCTGTAGAACCCTGGGCCTGGGTTATGGCATTTGATGATTGCTTTCTTTGCTAACAATTGGGCAATTTCGGCCGAAAGGGATTCGTATACTGGAGGCGTGACGTACCAAGGAGGGGGGGGGGAACCAGTGCTGGTTTCACGAGGAATGTGGGGCGAAAGCCTTTTTTAATGATTGCCAGGACTTCCGTGTTGTGAGTTAATTTCTACCAAGCTGGAAAGAAGTGGCGGAGCCCTACTCTGACCGGTAAGTAGGAGAGGCGGGAGCTGTCATTGTTGTGATTTGCGGTAGGTGCTTCAGCCGCTGGGGGACGAGTAGCGGCTGTGGCGGTCAGAGTTGCGGCACGTTTGTGCTGGTTGCGCTGGCCGGAGCGAGACAGTGCCTGTTGGTCTTGCCAAAGGGCTGGTTCTTTTGGGCAGTGGAGTGGTCAGTTCTCGAGGGAGCCGTGGATGATGAAGGCTTGTTCCAGTTGTCCGGTGAACTGCGGGAATTTGAATGTTTGTTTTGCTTAGATGGCCGAAAGGAGCCTTGGAATTGTCGAAAGGGTTTAGGTTTGTATGAGATGTCTAAGTGGGGAGCTAATGATGGAATTAATCCCCGAAAGAGGGTGTCGAGGGTGTCGGACTCGTGTATACGTTGGTTCCGCAGACTGTGTCTTGTTAATTCGTTGAGGTTGTTCGCAGACTTGATAGTAATTCCACGTAACAAAAGGGTGTTGTTGAAAAGAGCTCTGGTTGCCCAGTTTAGAGAATGGTAAGTGGCAAAGCTTGCCTTTTGGAAAAGTTGTGTGATGAGTGACGAAAGGTTCCTAATTTCTTCAGGGCTGGCGTCGGCAGAGAACTTTTCGCACAAGGCGTTAACAGCTGTGTTAAGCACGTCGGCTTGGGAAGCTGCTCGTAAACTCAACCGTAGACATTTGTCATTGTCGTAAAGTACGAAAGACGGAATTTCAACTCTTTTGGGGATGGTGAAGGCCGTTCCAAAGTCCAGCTTGACTTCGCTGCAGAGGAACTCGCATTCCGGATAAGTGTCAAAATTACGAGGGTTTGTGGCGCCATCGCCAAAAGGCCGAAAGAAGCAGGTTTCACAGCTTGGCCGGGGGGGCTGGCGGATCTTTGTCAAGTTGGAGGGGTTCACCCTTCCCAAGGAGAGCTCCGTTGTAGAGTAGACAGGTGAGAAGAGTCGTGGATTGGCCAAGAAGGCTCCGTGGTTTTGGAGTCCCTTTCGCGCAGTGCGAAACCAAAGCCGGTCTTCAGTCCTCTGTTGATGACAGGATCATCTGCTCATTGGGACGGTTTGTAAAGGAAACAATCTGGTACAGTTTCTTTGACTGTCTTGAGGAGAGAAGCAAGGGGAATCGTTGGATTATCAGCGTTGTCGTCCGGGAAGTAAATATGCTTCGGCGGTGCAGGCGGCAGCGGTGTGTGGCCTGACGCGGTAGGAGGTCCCATTAGCGTGGCCGAAAGCGAGGACTGTTTGTTTCTTAGCGGTGGCCGAAAGGGCGGAGCTTTGGCTTATGGTTAACGCTACCCAGTCTTGAGGGCTGGCCCGGCGGGCGGAGAATGTGCAAGACGGGGGTGGCCTACAATGCTGGCGGAAAACAGAATCGACAAGGTCTCTGCGGGAGGACCTGGATGAGAGGTCAAGCGGGGAGTCAGCAACAGGTGGTGGATCAAAATCGGCTGCAGCCTAACGGAAGTTGCGCTTTGCTTTGCAAAAGAGTTCTTTCGCACGACGGAGATCCTCTTCCAATACCGAAAGGTTAGGAGGAGGCAGAGTCCGTTGGCCATCTTGGACTGAGGGATCATCGTCATCATCGGCGACATGAGCACTCCGGTCAAGACAGGTTGCCCAGCGGTCGTTGTGTGTGAAAGGCTGTATGGTGACAAGAGGGAGAGCAGCATCCCAAGGCGCAGCGAAAGCTGTATCTTCAGGGTCGGTAGCCTTCTTGAAGCTCAATCCAAATTCCTGAGCAAAAGGCAGGAAACGACGGGCGTAGTGACGGTAGGAACCGCTGGAAGGAAATGAATGCCGGAAGCAGACATGCTCCCGCTTTTATAGAGGAGGACTGCGCCTGCACGGACATGCAAGTAGGCGGCAAGTAGGGACACGCAAGCAGGCGGATATTCACAACCGAAAAATCTCCAGGGAAATATTCCATCGAGGACAATGTAATGCTAAATTAACAGGTTAATATGTTTTGGCAAATAAGAAACCTCGATTTATTTCTGATTTTATTTTAGCTTAACCAAGTTGGTAAGCTAACTTAAAAAGATTCACTGAATCACATCAAGTTAAAGAAGCATCTAGGCCCTCCTGTGGTAGAACCCTAACTTTGTACAGGTTGATTGGAAAGTGAACTTCATTACTAAAGATAGTGCAGGATACTTGTCTCTAGTAACGTTCTCCGGAACAAACCCCTTTGATTGTTAATCAATATTTGTATGCAACTTTAAGCAACTTTTATCATTACACTTTGCCGATATTGTGTACTGAAAACCCTCAGGACTGATTTAATTGTAAATCACTCTTCTTTAATGTAAAGCCTTGTTTTTGAAAGTTCATTGCAACTTATTCCTGTAAAAAATGTTTAAGCCAAACTTCCCCTTACTTGTAAATGTAAACGCACATTTTAAATATTTTTGTGATCCAGTGTTTTATAATAAAACTTAACCCAAGCTTATAACTACAAACTAGACTTTGTTGATTAATGGCTAGTTCTCTTAGTTAAGAAAATTAACTGCTTCTAGAACCAGGGTTGCCATTAAACCCAGCTGGTGGCAGCGATTGATAGGTTAGGATATTATAGTAACATTCAGTCAAACCCTTACAAAAAAATACTGCAGTTTTGACCATAAAAAAACTGCAGTTCTAAAGTGCAATTTTATGGAACACAAAATTATCAATGAAACTGCAGTTTTCCAAAACTGCAGTAATTAAGAACTGCAGTTAGTGTTCCATAAAATTGCACTTTATGAAACTGCAGTTCTGCGTAAAAACTGTACTTTATAAAACTGCAGTTCTGCATAAAAACTGCAGTTTATGAAACTGCAATTCTGCTTTAAAATGCACTTTATAAAACTGCAGTAAATTAACAAAAATGCAATTCACAGAAAGACAGTTACTGTGGAACTTATTTTTATTCAGCAATCTAATTCGTTTTAGTTTAGGATATTAACTTATGTATACGACCTATTTCACTTACCTTACTGATCCTAGCTACTCATTATGGTTTACTTACAAGATTGACACGTATGAATCAACCGTATATACCTACTCACTCGTTAAAGTTAATAATTGTGGTTGTAGTATTTGTATTTTAATTATAACTGCTAAACTAAAGCAGTGCTGATCTTCATTTTAAACAATCAATTGGCCTCTTTTGTTTTAAACTTTGTGAACTCCATTACATTTAATTAAAACTTCATCATAATTTAGAAAGTGTTTACAACTTTAAATTTAAGAGCAATTCCAACTGCTAGTAAACTGCAGTTTTATGTAGGAACTGCAGTTCCAATCCACAGAAAACTGAATTTAAAAAAAATACTTTAAATACTTTTTAATATTAATAATTAAATCAGTTAAAAAAAATTGTAATTATTATCATCAAAAGTATTCAAAAGTACGGTAATCTTAAAATTCAGTAGTCTGCAGTTTGGAACTAAATTTTCTGTGTAAAACTACAGTTTACTAACAGTTGAAATCGTGTGATCTGAGACAGGATTATTAATAAGCTACATAGCCAGTTACCTACCTTAACATAAACAATCAGTTCATTAAATCAGTTAAATAATTGTAATTATTATCATTAAAAACTATTTATAAGTATCTTTAAAATTCAGTTGCCTTTGGTTTGGAATTGCAGTTTCTGTGTAAAACTGGAGTTCACTAGTGGTTGGAAAAGCTATTCGCTCGTTAAAACGTCATTTAAAAGTGAAATCGGCCCTTGTAGATTACAATGGTACATCTTTAAAAAAAAAAATTGATGTTAAATTGTAGTTTTAAACCAGGTATTTAGTGGGTTGGAAGAGGATTTAGGGTACATGCAATCTTGGTCAGCAACTGTTTTTAAAAGTCGATTAGTAGAACCTCATAAAAGTGATGGTGAGGCAGGGACTACTGCAGCATGAATGGTCAAATTGAAAAATTTGTTAAATATGCTCCTTCATATAGTTTCTTCTCTTCATAACTGAAGTTACCATCCACAACAACCTCATTTAAAACCAGTAACTGTATTTGACCTCATTTTCAGTCTATAATCGCAACTGAAAACGACAGTTTAACTTGTAAGCTGCTGTCACAATCTACAAGAATTGCAGCAGTAGAACAATGTCATTATATATATATATAAACTGCTACGATTGTTGACGATGGCTAGTCTTGAATATAGGATTCTGATTCAGAAACTGCACTTCTGAAATGAAACTGCAGTTCCAGTATACAAGAACTACACTTTAAAACTGTAGTTTTAACAAAAACTCCATGTATGTTCTAATGGAACTGCAGTTCCAGTCTATAAGACGTTTTCCACACAAACTTCAGTTGTGTAGTGAATTGCAGTTCTGTAATGAAACTGCAGTTCCAGTCTACAAGAACAGTAGTTAAAAACTGCAGTTGATCACAGAAACTGCAGTTGTGTAGTGGCACGGCAGTTAGTCTACACGAACTGGAGATGAAAATTGCACTTCGTCACAGAAAAAATTTCAAGTACTGCACTTGAAGACTGCAGTTTACATAAAAATGTTTCTGTAATGGAACTGCAGTTTCCACACAAACTGCAGTTAAAATCTATGAGAACTGCAGCAGAAAACTGCACTCAATCACAGAAAGGCACTTTAAAACTGCAGTTCTGTAAAGAAACTGTAGTTGAACCTACAAGAACATCAGTTAAAAACTCCAGTTGATCACAGAAACTGCAGTTGTGTAGTGGCACTGTAGTTAGTCTACAAGAACTGCAATTGAAAAGGGTACTTCGTCACTAAAACTGCAGTTCTGTCATAGAACTGCAGTTAAAATTCTTAAGTACTGCACTTGAAGACTGCAGTTTACACAAAAACTGCAGTTCCGTAATGGAATTACTGTTTCAGTTTATAAGAACTTCAGTTGAAAACAGCAGTTTTCTACACAAATTCCACTTCCTCATAGAAATGGCAGCTCTCTCATAGAACTGCAGTTACTATTTTCAAGTACTGCACTTAATAACTGCAGTTTATAGAAGACAGCAGTTATGTAATGGAACTGCA
Source organism: Lithobius niger (assembly GCA_023313725.1). Lineage (NCBI taxonomy): Eukaryota > Metazoa > Arthropoda > Chilopoda > Lithobiomorpha > Lithobiidae > Lithobius > Lithobius niger. Next base: position 27,626 of record JAHWFP010103064.1, on the reverse strand, counting down.
GTTCCAGTCTATAAGAACTTCAGTTGAAAACTGCAGTTTTTCACACAAACTGCAGTTGTGTAGTGGAACTGTAGTTACAATCTACAAGAACTGCAGTTGAAAATTGCAATTTGTCTCATAGAACTGCAGTTAAAATTTAAGTATTGCACTTGAAACTGCAGTTTACACAAAAACTGCAGTTCTGTAATTGAACTGCAGTTCCAATCTACAAGAAGTGCAGTTAAAAACTGCAGTTAGTCACAGAAACTGCAATTGTGGAGTGGAACTGCAGTTACAGTCTACAATAACTGCAGTTGAAAACTGGTCTTTGTCACTGGAACTGCAATTCCATAAGAGAACTGCAGTTAAAAGAGTAAAAACTGCAGTAAAGTGCAGTTTTCATGGGAAAAACTGCAGTATTTTTTTGTAAGGGAACCCCGGGCTGAAATTTCTTTTCCCTCTCCGGTTACTAAGTGAATCTAGTAACAAAAATAACTACAGTCACGCAAATAGTTGTAAGGAATTTGCAACATATTCTTTACGATACTGGAGATAGGCTACCTCCAAGCAACAAAACGCCAGATTTTTAAATCAAAACTGCTAACCCTAAACTTGGTGATGTAGGAAGGGCAGGAAAAAATGAACTTTTACAATCTTGGAATCTTGGAAGATCGTCAAGAAAACCAAAGTGGTCTTACTGAAGGCCTGAAATCTTCAATTTCGAATTTATTTATTTTTCAATAAATACCGAAATGTACACAGCGCTGATGCGAAATATTGTGACGCACATCGTTGTAGTTTGGCATAAAGCCACGTAGATTATGTTACCTACATGTTTCATAATTGTTTAAAGTCCTCTCACAAACAATAGGAGTACTTCACACAGCATAATAATCGATTTTATTGATGTCTGAAACTGTTAATAACTTGCAACAACTCGTGTACGACGCAGGTTTGTTAGCACTAATGTCGCTGTTTTCAGTTACTATTTTCTTCAAAGTCTGTCTTAAAGTCTGTCTTAAATCTTAAATCAAAGATGTCTAGCCTTTGATCTTAATAATGTTCAGATTCCAAATATATTTACCTTTTTAAATACGGTTGGGTAGTTTTAAAACTAGGAGGCAAAACGTGTCCGCTACCTCAGCTCAATGCTTTAGCACCATGTTGGAATTTTACTTGCGTAAGTGAAACGACCGGCTCTCCCAGGCAAACCGGAAGTGCTTGAGCGTCGTTGGCGCCGAATTTGGCTGACCAAAACTCTCCACCAACCAGTGAATTGGATACTTGGAAATTTAGGCTCTAAACAAATCCTGAGGTGCCTTACATGTCCAGCATTCCTCGGGGTCCGCGCAGAAGGCAAGTTGGAGCCGTTTCCGAAGTATAAATTCCCAAGCTTGAGAAAATATCGTTAGCATAGCTCGACCTCACAACCACCCATCGTCACGTTCTCTGGGAGAGCGATGTTCTTCTGCCGCCGCAAATGGCGCCAAAACTGGGCCAGGTAGAGGACATGTAAGTTACTTAGTTGTACTTGAATTTCGTTTAGGCCATTTATTTGAAAACTTAAATGTAACTTGAACTTAATTATCGCGATCGGGGTAGGTTTTTGCAGGTGAAATATTTTTTGGGGATGATTTTATAAAAACTTTAATTTCATTCCCGTTACAAGTTAAAACTTTCAAAACGTGAATTTTTTTTCCAATGTAAAACCAAAGACTAGCATCTTAACCAGAGGTTAAAGGTTGCATGTGAATCGTCGTCAGTGACCTCATGTGAGTTGAATTTTTATTCAATATTACTGACATTTTTGCGAAAAAAAAAAAAAAATTTCTTGATCGTTGTTATACTTGAGTGTTAAGCACGATTTGCTTAACGATTTTTGTTGTTGTTGCTGAAATCTAAAAGCAAGATTTATTGTAACCCAAAATGAAACTGCAAACTACTTTTGTAAATATTTTATTAACCAATGTTCAATAAATGTAAATAGAGCTTCAGTTTGTTTCCAACCATTATTTACTTAGTTACTTGAAACTTAGAAAATTTTAGTTTAAAGTTAAGTGCCAGTAAATGCACGTTTTTTTCCCATGGTGGCAGCAAAGAATTACCGCTTGCCAAGTTAGGTTAGTTTTATGAAAGCATTAGTCCGCAACGTCGCTCCCTCCGGGAATAGTGGCCTGCTATGCTTGTTGTCCTGAAATCCAGCAAAATGGAAAGAAAGACCAGTAGCCTAACTTAGCAACACTGTATCCACACTAGTACGATAAGTGACGTTTGCCGGCACACAGTTTTGGGTCGACGCCGCTACATAGTATCATAAAAACGCTAGAAGATACACATGAGTTCAGTGTAGCCAGCAAGCACTAGATCGTCGTTGATATGCCGTTACAGAATGCATATCGCATTTTTTGGTCCTATCTGCCTGTTAGGCAGATTAGTTCTCTCGCAACCGATTGTTGCTCCCAACTTCGTTGGAGTTTGCAGTGTACTGGATTTATAGGGGAGAGAATTAGTGACATTTCCCGTTTTCTATCCTGCCTTTTCTCAGCTAGAAGACATTGGGATGGGCTTGAACTCCGTACACACTGGCTGTGCGACTTCGGACGTTCATGTACTGTTGTTAAAAAACAACAGCAACACATCTGTTTTAATCACCTCCTGTCCGGCCTTGTCAGTTTGACGTGAAACATATGCCACTTGACCCATCTATGCACACAAACTTAAAGTCATATTACCTTTCTGTTATCTTTATTCAATTTCTTCTTGGGACAGTTTGTAATTTCCAGTTTTAAAATCACACTTTCGATCTTGGACTAAGTTTGCCATCCGTCACTAAGAGATAGTCCGGCAGCCGGCACAAAAACACAAAAGAATAGGTCTGCACAAAATGTTTTTGCGCAGAGATGTTCCACAATATGTCCGTACTCCAAAACATAATGATGCCACCTTGGCACCCTTGGGGAATTCAAGATGGCGCCCAAAAATGGCGACGAAAAACGGTTATTTGCTTCTAGCGTCCAAAACGTTCATTTGATTGAAAATTTACTGTCTATCAATTATGTTTAGAATAAAATTTCCTTCAAAAAAGGTTCTATTCATATTTTTGGTAAAATTAATCCTTCTTGCCGAAATTCGTATTTTAGTTATTTTAGGCCTTTAACGCATGTTACATACAGGGTGTCCCAAAAGTCCCAGTTCCCCCTCACGACTTTTGAAGGGGTTGAATGAAGACAGTGTAGGCAATGTAGGTTTAATTAAAGGATCTACCTTTGTGTACAACCGACATTTCGCCTGCCCGCCTGGGGGGGCCCCAGGGGCCCCAACTCAGAAATTTCCAATGGAATGGGGGTAAAGAAATATCTTATCTAAAAGGTCTTCATTAGGCGTGTAAATGCCGCAATGATTGCATCGATACGATGAGTCCAGAGTCGGACTGGGTAGGATAGGGCACCTGTGCCATTTATCGAAATGACCGGGGAGGGGCGCCATGCGTTTTACAGGAAACTCTGATGTAGTTATGGTGCCTCCAACTAGGGGTTTTGGGAAACGGTCTAAGCTTCCCAAGCAGAAGCAAAGTCCGGGGTCGAGCTCGAGAAGCTCTGCTTATCTTCATATTCTGTCGTCATATCAGACTTCGGAGTGCGTTCAACACACATTTTATATTTGAAGTAATACTGCTTTTGGAAATTTTGGAGTGGGTTGGAATGGAGGGTGAGTTTAAAAAATGCGTTAAAAACGTAAATAAGGAAAGGAGAAGGAAAATCTGAGCCTGAATGGAAAAGTCATCAGTGGACAGGGAATTCAAAACCATTCATTTTTCTTCGCGTGGAGGAGGGGAAAAAAGGCTACCAATGGGGCGCCGAAAGTATGGTAGCCAAAGGGCGCCTGTGCCATTGGCACACTGGCACTATGGCCAGTCCGAGCCTGGATGAGTCCATCCAAAATGGCGGCCATTCAAACATTAGGATTTTCCCCTGCATCCTATGCACATTGCATCCTATGCGAAAAGCACATTGCAACAACGTAGGTAAACTGCCGTACCTTAGCTCCTAATTAATATAAATCGCTTTAATTACCCTTGTTGGAAACTATACATCTTCATCCTTCATCCAAGGCTAATCACGTCCATTATCCGACTTAGAATCGGTACTGCAGCTGTTTAACGATGGAACTTGTGGTACATTAGAGCAAAAAGCACATCGCTACAACGTAGGTAAACTGCCGTAGCTTAGTTCCTAATTAATATAAAGTTTTAATTACCCTTGTTGGAAAATATAAATCTTCATCTTTCATCTAAGCCTAATCACGTCCATTTATCCGCATTAGTACGAGTGATGCAGCAGTTTAGAGATGTAACATGTGGTAAAATAGAGCAAAAAGCACAGTGCTACAACGTGTGTAAACTGCCGTAGCTTAGCTCCTCATTAATATGAATCGCTTTAAATACCCTTATTGGAAAATATACATCTCCATCTTTCATTTAAGCCTAATTACATCCATTTATCCGAATTATAACGGGTACTGCAGCTGTTTAAAGTCAGGAATTGTATATGTAACGTGCGTTAACGGCCTAAAATGACTTAAATAACGAAGTTCGGCAAGAAGGATTAATTCTACCAAAAATATAAATAGAACCTTTTTTGAAGGAAATTTTATTCTAAACATAATTGGTAACCAGTTAATTTTCAATCAGATGAACGGTTTAGAAAAAAACCGTTTTTCGTCGCCATTTTTGGACTCCATCTTGAATTCCCCAAGGGTGCCAAGGCGGCATCATTATGTTTTGGAGTACGGACATATTGAAGAACATCTCTGTGCAAAAACATTTTGTGCAGAATCTTCTTTTGGGTTTTTGTGCCGGCTGCCGGACTACAAAAATATGGGTCTGAGACTAGCTTCCAAACTTGTATAGTTTTTTATCACTTACTTCTTTTTAACGCAGTACCAAAAGTGTTCCAGTTACTCTAAACTAACAAATTTTCGAATGCTTATACTGGCGTTCTTCCTCAGGCTTGAGCAATGAGACGCACACGCACCAACTGTCCTACTTCCACACCTCGCGATGATTCCTCGTGAATCATCGCGAGGAATCATCGCGTTCAGTGTGGAAGTAGGACAGTTGGTGCGTGTGCGTCTCATTGCCCAAGCCTGAGGAAGAATGCCAGTATAAGCATTCGAAAATTTGCTAGTTTGGAGTAACTGGAACACTTTTGGTACTGCGTTAAAAAGAAGTACGTGATAATGAACGAAAACCGAAGTAAATCGTCCGTTCCATCGGTATTTGAATTGACTTGTATAGTTTGTTTCAGAAACCTATAAAGATTTGTGCTTGTTACCTTATTTATGATGTGCAATGCTTTCTTATGCCAGAAAGTTTCTTCCGTTAGACAAAAGAGATCATCAACAGATAAATCAACTTGCGTCAACTTTACAGTTGGTTTAAAGCCCATATGGTGATAATCAAACTTCAAGTCACAATTCAGCATCTGTATTAAAAAAAAATAGGAAAGGAAAAAAATAAAATTTAACACTGTTTAAAATTAGTTTTTATTATCCTTCAGTATGTGCTAAAATCAATAAAAATTTTATTTTCGAATTTAATTAAAAACCCTTAAATTCCATTTTAATACAAATTTAATTACCAGTAGTTTAGCTAATTGCTCGTTCACCATTAATACCACTGAGAAACTACTGGGTTCTGCTAAGCTGGTAAGTATACGTGGTTGAGAAGGTAAGTTGTAAATGGGGGCTAATTTATCAGAAGTTAGCTATTTTACCCATATATCAGCTCGGCATTGGTTACCGTTAACGGTAGCAATACCGATATTATAACTGATACCTATTTGCCTTTATTAAACGTTTAGATTAGAACATTGATCTTTTACAGCGTCCATTCGATCATAGCAGTAAATAAACAAGCATTGAACTGCTAGGAGACGACTTTTCTGTGTTGGATATTTTTAGTGGAAAAACTACTGAAAATGTGCTTGGTTTAATGAACAAGTTTAGCAAGACAACCATAGAGATAGATACACAATAAGGCACTCTATAAGTAAGATTGAGCACTCCGCTCTATACACTACAATCTGACGTAGTGCCATCTATAAAACGAAACCAAAACTAGGCTAATGAATTGCTATTGCACGCAACACAACTAAACATATAAACAACTGATGCTGTCGTATTATTTAACAGTAAGCTATATAATTCTAATACCCCCACTCGACAGATCAGTACGTAATGCCAATAGCAGTCCTTAGTTTTTCAAATTTTGGTTTAGGAAGAGGCTTTGTGAAATTGACCGCAAGCATGGAGTCGGTCTCGCAATATTAAAATTAAATTACACCTCTTTCTACTAAATCACGCAAGAGATGATGCCTAACATCAATGTGTTTTGTTCTTGCATTGATTCTTTCAGTTTTTGTACGTTTCATGCATCCCTGGTTATCTTTATATATTGTTGTAGGCAAGCCGATGTCTTCCAACATTTGTTGGAGCCACATCACTTCTTGGCTTGCATAGGCCGCCGACACATACTCTGCTTTGGTAGATGACAATGCGACTGTCCTTTGCTTTCTGGTTGACCAGCAAATTGAACTTTCACCTAGCTTAAACAAATAGCCACTTGTTGACTTTCCGTCGCTTCTGTCACCACCCCAATATGCGTATGCAACGAGAGAGATGTCTTTGCTAGCGGGAATGTGAAGCACCAACTCTTGAGTAGCCTTTAAGTAACGAATTACTGTTTTCACTGCCATCCAGTCCTATTGCCAGGGCTTGGAAACACATCGACACACAATTCCAACTGCAGCTGCGATGTCGGGTCTTGTGGAGCCCTTAACTTATTAAAGACCAGCAGCTCCTTGAGTGCATTCAGAAGCGCGCTACCAAGCTTGTTCCACGACTGCATGCACTTCCATACGATGCTGCCTCAGAGAGCTTGGCCTTACGAGTCGTTACGACTGCCACATCAGGGGTGACCTACTTCACACCTACAAAATTCTGAGTGGGATTGATCGCACTGAGGCTAAAGGGTTCTTCACCTTGGCCCCCTCCGTTAGCACTCGTGGACATCGCCTCAAGTTGCAACGCACACGTCTGAACATCAATGTCGGGAAGCACTTCCTTTCTTATCGTGTGATTGACCACAAGAACCGGCTTCCTCATGATGTGATTGAAGCCAGATCTGTTAATAGCTGAAAGGCAGCTTACGAGAAACACTTTCTGCCAGGCAGTGAACTCTGCTCATCCAACCATAAAAGCTTGGCATTGGTTGTGTATTTTTGTTTAAGTTTAAGTTTAAGTGTGGTGGTTGCAATGTATAACAGGGCACCTACCGCTTCTCTGTACTGTTCTGCAACGGCAGATACGACGACGGCTGAGGTGCTTGTGACATCCCCGACATCATGGTTGACATTGGCTTTGTAGAAATTACTTTGAAGTGACTGACATTTTTGTTGGAAAACAGCACAGTTTTGTTCAGTCCAGGAAAACATGAACGTGTTTGTTTTCATTTGGAATGACAGTCACGAGCCGTTACGCGTCCTAGCATCTGCGCGATCTCAACACTGCGTAGCGGCCACAACCGTCCCTAGAATTTTGAATACCAGGAGCCGATGCGATAAAACATTCTTTTTTCCTGGCATTCCCCACCGTCACTGATCATTACTAGTTCAATAAAATATAAACAAAATCAAAAGTAAACTACTACAGTATTATTATTATTATTATTATTGTTTTATACGTACACTTGTCCAATCAAAATAAATAAACAACTAAAAAACATAATCATTTTAATATAGCGAATCGGACGTCATTGTGAGCGACTTCAGCGCATCCACAAAAGCCTCCCGTCTTGTAAACAAATATGGCCGACCTCAAAACTTACGGTGGCTGATTCCTGTCAAATTAAGTCCACTTCAATCCTGAGTCAACATGCCGCCAATTGTTTTAAAAACTGCATACATTCCAACAATTTCAAAGACATTTGGAGACTATTTTCAGGAATTCGTGGATTCGATCAATTAGTTTCGACCAGACAAGGGCCGATTGTTCACGTGTTTCTACCGTAACGCAGTAATGCATGTGTAAATTCTTGTCTTTGATAGTTGTTTTTTTTTTTTTTTATATTGCCATGGGACCTCCGGGTAGGGAATCATCCAAGTATTTGCGATTGCCAAAGTACAGACGATTTTCGTATTACAAAATGTATTCCTGCTGCCTGTCAAATGTTGTTAATTCATTATCAGCCACTCGAAAATGGTGCAGTATTTCGCAAATATGCTAAGTTCGTCTGCTTCCAGTGTCACTAACCCTCAAGCCACCATCATCCCAGCAAAGGTGAACAAGCAGACCTTCCTTGGAATTCGTACAGGTGAGTCACTTTTTGTAAGTTTCATTAAGTTTTTTAACTTAGCTCTTTGTCGATGATTGTTGAATGGAATGGCTCAATTACTGGCAACGGGAGGTGATTCAGTTCGTCGACTGTGAAAGTGAAAGTATGGTTGCCAACGCATTGACTAAACCACTTCCTAAAATTAAACTTGAAAGACTGAGAACCAAACTGGGACTCGTGTCATAAACTGTCGAGTGGGGGTGTTAAACATAAACTTCATGGCGACAGCTTTGCATGAACTTTAGTTTTAGTTTCATTTTCATCTTACTTGCTGCCCACTAGGTGGCAGGTGTATCCAGATTCATTTATATAGTTTCATGGTTTAGCCACTAGGAGTGTTGTAGTACTTCTTTTTCCCACTGTATGGGTGTTGCAGATGCCTTTCAGTAATGCTGTATTTTTCACAATATCTTAAGTAAACCTAAGCAATTTATCCTGATGAGTGCAGTTATTTTGACATAGCCTAACAATACGGCCTCCAAAGTCAGATTGCATATTCAAGGATGGGACGAACCAAAGCCAGATACAGTTTGAGAAAGACCCCCTTCTGCCTAGACGATATTGTCTTTGCAATGATTGCTGACACTGCATTAGCCTTCCCAACAGTTCTTGCCACACGTGCAGTGAACTGCAGGTTGTCATCCACTAGAACCCAGAGGTCCATCACATGTAATAGTGTAGACAAGGGTTTAGTACCCCACATGTAAGGCATGCCCATATTGTAAAAACCCAGGTGCATGACCCAAGATTTTTCTGGGTGCATTTCCATTTTCCACGTGGTACACCAATTGTACAACTTGTCGAGGTCCCCCTGAATTTGCTGTCTGGTACGGAGGTCATTCGCAACAGCTTGTATATTCATGTCATCAGCATATTTTTTCACAAGGCTCATGACATCATTACCGAAATCATTAAAGTAAAGCAAGAACAATAATGGACCTAACACTGAACGTTGGATAGTGTCGCTGCTTACACATACTTCAGCTGATCGGTTCCCTTCAATGACCACTGCATGGGTCTGATCCCTTAACCAGCCTTCAATCCATTGGAGAATAGGACCCTTAATACCGAACATACGTAGCTTGTGAATAAGGAGAGCATGCGGAACTCGGTCGAATGCTTTAACACAGTCCATGAAGATAGCATCAACCGGGATTCCCTCATCCAGAGCTTCAATTCAAACACACCAGAGTAAAACTCAAGTAAATTGGATGTAGTTGAGTAACCAGTCCTGAAGCCATATTGGTTGTGATCAAGTAAATATCCTCATTAAGTATTGATGACATGTTTTTTCCAGTCACTATTAATTTTTTCATGCAAACGGCACCTAGGCTACTATGTTTCTTAGCCCTAACTAAATCTAATGAAAGCTTGGGCAATTGCTGATGGGAAATCACAGTATTGTCAAGCAACTGGGAAATCACGACAATGCTCTATAAAAGCGGCATATACGGGGGGGGGGGGGGGCCGCCCAAGTAAATAATTAAATTATTTTATTTTAAGCAATGAAAAGCACAAAATAAGCTATTTTAGCTAATCAATACAACTAAGATCGTAGTTTAGTTTAGTTTGTTTATGAGGCCGCAGTGGTTATCTCGATAATCCTTATCCTATTGAGGTCTGCAGTGGGAATCTCGACAGTCTTGATTCTATTGAAGTCCGCAGTAGGAATCTCGGTAATATTTATTCTGCTCCCTTCACTCTCTGGGAATCCCAGAGGCTTGGGCAACTGGGCTATGGGCGACTGGTAACGGTGGTGTTTAATTTGTAAAGACCTTCAACAATAATTGGCAGATGTAGTGACATCACAGTATTTTCATGCAAACAGGAAATCAGGGGGTTGCTCTGGTCCATATAACTAAGATCAGTGTTTTTTGTTTGTTTATTTGTCCGCAGTGGAAATCACGATAATCCTTATCCTGTTGAACTCCGCAGTGGGAATCTCAATGATCTTCATTCTATTGAAGTTCGTAGTGAGAATCCCGGAGGCTTGGGCAACTGGGCTATGGGCAAATGGTAATGGTGGTGTTTAATTTGTCCTTCAACAATAATCGGCAGATGTAGTGACGTCCAGTATTTTCATGCAAACGGGAAATCACAATGATGATCTATAAAACCAGCCGTATGCTGGGAGGCTGCCCTAGATATTACAGTATTTTCACGTAAACGGAAACTTGCAACAATGCTCTATAAAACCGGCCATATATGGGGAGGAGCCTGCCCTAGTTAAAGGGAAGTATTTTGCAGCTAGTTAAGAAACCTGGAAAAAGTGTGGTATAGGAAAAAATGTTGGAAAACTAAAATTGGGAAAGCATTTCCAACGCAGCTCTACTCGATTTGGATGCTTTGCATTGATTGCTTGCCAAGAATTTCAATGCTCGCCAAGAACTTACCAATATTCGCCAACAATTTGTTTCCGATACTAGTCCTAAAGTAAATTCAGGCACGGGGAGAAGAAATCCAGATACAACTGATGACCTCCTAGGATTGCATACTACAGTAACAATATGGAACTTCTCTATGTCGAATCTGCAAGTTCATAAAGTTTAGTATAAGAAATCAAAATACATCTACATAATAACTACGCTGCGCTGATACAACTACTACTACTCGGTGTGCTTTGCTTTGATCGTACAGTTTTGTGGAGCAACAATTTCATCATAGTGTTTTGTAAAACTATGCACGTTTTAAAAGTTCGTTTTTTTTTACAGAACACTGTTTAAATTGCCAAACAGTATTTATCAAAAAATTTAGGCGGATGAAAAACCTGCAACCGTGCACCGTCAATAATTTCAGCGCATAAGATCTTCGTTGCTGTTGTGCTTGTGTAGTAGTATTACATTTGCATAAATTAATATTCGTATAAATAATAATTGAACATGGACCAACTGCATATTTTATGCAGATATTTATAATTACCATCTTTAATCAAACGTGGTGTATAAACAGCAGAGCTTTCATTACGATATAAAATACAGGGTGAGTCAAAAGTATCGACCCAGTGAATTTTTTAGCCGCATGATTTGGTTTAGACACCAAACAACCATGGATCGTTGGTCACCACGGAGGGGGCCACATATTAAGATTATTAAGGGGTGCCCCCATCCCTGCCCCCTTAGATAAATTTTCCACTTCCGGTTCCTTTAGGAATAGGTCATTGGTCCCAATTTGAGATATTGGCGGGCAGTCAATTCATGGTGAATGCAAACAAACAGCATGTAAATGTCAACAATAGCACGAGCTTTGAACAAAACACATTAGTGTAAATGTTGGCTTCAGTGCATAAAACAATACCCTAAGCAGTTGTGTGGATCGGTTTATTGCATGTAATAATTGCAGTAAGGAATCGCAAACCTAACCATGTTGCTGAAGTGTGCGGCTAGCACATGTTTGTGCACGTAGCACATGTAGCTACTGGCAAACCAGAAGTAGAATATTGATTTAAGGGGAGCAGAGTGGGGGGGGGGGGAGGAAAACCTTACTTGACCTCAATACCTATTTTCCTAAGTGTCTACAGAAAAGACTTCTTTCTTGCAGTCTGATATCGGGAAGGGAAGCACCAGACACAGGCTGACGTTGTATGTTTCTACGGCAGGTAGCACATTTGTTGAAATTCTTGTTCGAACCTTGACAGGCCGTTCAAGGTCGAACACCAGTTCATTACATGTGCTACAAACACCTGCCACTAACATGTGCTAGTCGAACCATATCAATTTCGTTACGTTTGCAATTTCCTACTGAACTTTATTACACACAATCAACCAATTCATACCACTGCTCAGGGTATTATTTTATGCGCCTAAACGCCAACATTTGCACTAAAGTGTTTTGGCCATAGCTCGTGCTATTGTTGACCGATTTACATGCCGTTTTCTGCATTCACCATGAATCGACTGCCCGCACATATCTCAAATTGGGACCAATGCCCTATTCCTAAAGGAACCGGAAGTGGAACATTTTCTAAGGGGGCACCCCTTAATGATCATAATATGTGGCCCCCTCCGACTCCGTGGTGACCAACGATCCATGGTTGTTTGGCGTCTAAATCAAATCATGCGGTTGCAAAATTCACTGGGTCGATACTTTTGACTTACCCTGTATAAATCAAAGAATAAAAATGAAAAGTCAGCTTGGGAAGGTGTGTGGCCAGCCGGGTAAAAGCAATTAAGATTGAGAGTCGGTACATAAAAAGACAGGATGTTCAAAACGCTATTAACAAACCACTTTGGCTAAGTACGGTCTAGGTTAGAATGAATGACACATTTTGTTAAACGATCTCGCAGGTAGAGCCGTGCGGCTGACAGGTGATTTATTTTGCAGCAATTATTTTAAGTGGATGCAATTACAGGCGGGAGGCTTGACAACGAAAGGGATAGGGGATAATACGTCCATTAGTGGATAAAGACGACCGATCTTATATAAGGCTTAAGAGAGAGAGAGAGAGTGGGGGCTTATGACCTTTATTGTGATTTGTGTCTGATCTCCTTTCACTTGGCTTGTGGTTGTACCTATACTGGTTGTTGGTGCCGGGACTTGGACGCCGTGTATCAGAGTTAAGTGCTTGTGTATTTTAACTGTTGTATAGTATTGTTATGATATGGTTAGTTGCTTTCATTATTGGAAATCATAATTGGAGAACTTATAACTAGTGTAAGTTATTATTATTCGTAGTTTGGATGTGCCGACTTCAATCTTAGTGCTGACTAAGCAGTAGCAATCTTGCTTGGGTTGTATCTAAATTAACAATAAGAGACCACTTCAGATCGAGATTGCTGTATTCAATCATTTAGCTTCCATTAAATCGGGCCGTTAATCAATTTTGGTGTCTTGTCCCATTACTTTATTAATAAACAAAAACGGAACGTTAAATGTTTAGAGTAAGGATCTAAAAGTCAAAACCTAGAAGGAACACGGATAAGCTTTGACAGTCAGGGTCTAGGTGTAAAATTTTGTTAGTAAGAGGCTGGAAAGCATTAGACCCTTACTACCCAGTGGTTAGATTAGTTCTAGTCTCTTCGGACTGAACGTGTGTATGAACGGTTGTAGCAGGTTTTCTTTGTTCTTAGAATATTGTTATGGAACTTTAATAACACAATTTTCTTGTGAAGTTTGGCATTTTGTCTTTTGATGCTTTAGTATTTTTTATTATATTTCGTATATTTATGGCAGCGGATTACCATAATGCTCTCTGCTACGAATAATGCTGGCATGTTACTAAATTGAAAAATAATTTTCAACGTAAAGCAAAGCAGTAAACGTATAACCGTACTACCACTTGATCATCACATGGGTCATTGTAGGAGGATTTACAGTTTTTCGTCAAAATGTATTTATTGCTGACCACCGGGTAGTAAGGGTCTAATGCTTTCCAGCCTCTTACTAACAAAATTTTACACCTAGACCCTGACTGTCAAAGCTTATCCGTGTTCCTTCTAGGTTTTGACTTTTAGATCCTTACTCTAAACATTTAACGTTCCGTTTTTGTTTATTAATTCGTGTTACTTTTAGAATTGCAGCTAAACTGTAAAACAGTGCAGTTGACGGTCAAAGCTGATAGTTTAACACAAGACACCCTAGGCTGACCCTTACTAATCTGGTTATCGCCAATGGTAACAATAGAAACAAATCCTTTAATCTTCAGTCTATGTCTTGCAGCTGGCGTTTGCTAATTGGTATTGTTGCATAATAACAATGTTTAAAACAATGTAAAACAATCAATCTGGTGGTTTAGAGCTCCGTAACCCCTGAACCACTTGACCAATTAGAAAAGGCCTTATGAAAAGGGCACACCTACGGAGCAATACCTGTAAAATGAGCTAAGAACCAGCTTTATACGTCAAATGGTGTGACCTGTAGAGAGGACAGACGAAAGTATCCCCAGAACAACAACAAGAAGCTGAACAAGAAGTTGTCTATTTGGCCCCTGTCTGCATCTCGGGTTTGGCTGGACCGAATTTCACAATTTTTGGACTGCAGACAGGCCTTTACTAGTCAAGGCTAGATTCCAAATTTGGTTTAAAGATGTTTACTTTTGACGGAGTTATAAGCTCTCAAAGTTGAGAGTTTAACACAGAGGTCCTAGGTCGACCCTTACTAACACTGGCTATCGCCAGTGTTAATTAGTGTTGATATATGTACAGGGTGATTCATAAAGTACTGAAAAATAGGCCTACAAGATATAGGCCTATAGGACGTATGCCTATGAAATGCAGGCCTATAAAATATAGGCTTATTATAGACTTGATAAAATGATGATGTTCCCACGATTACTCTGAGTTTTGTACAGTGCATCTTAGGTTATTAAAACAGTGGAAAGCCCGTCATAAATGAATGGGGTAGTAGTTCCTGCCCCCCCCCCCACCCCTCCCGGAAGTAAAATGTGCTCAACAGGTATAGAACGGCCTCTACTGAACCCAAGCTATGAGCCAAGTGATCTCATCTAATATCCTGCCTTTTAACTTTGAGCAACATTTTATTGTGAAACCATGATTTGAACCCAGTAACCGAAAAGGTTTAAAATTTGTTGATATCTCCAACCTTATAAATGTATTGCAGTACACTTGGATTGCCAAACTAAAAACCTTGCAAACCTCTAAACAATTTAGTCAAATTTAACAAATTTCCTGAACTCAGGGTTTGAACCCGTAACTGAAACGTTATGAAATGCGATGATATTTTCAACCATATTCATGTATTGCAGTGCATTTGGATTCCAAACCGAAAACCTTGCAAACCTCTACACAATTTAGTCAAATCTAATGAATATCCTGAACTCAGGGTTTGAACACATTAAGTAAAAAGGTTTGAAATGCGTTGATATTTTCAACCGTAGTGCACCTGTAGTAGTGCAATGTAGCTTGCTTAAGCTAGCCTAATAAACAACGTAACTGCCAGATTGAACGCTGACATTGCTCGGATGTCGGAAATAAACAATAGATATTTCTGGTTCGGAACGAAAGTAAGCCACGTCCACCTTAATTCAACACTACATTTTCGAAGTGTCCACCTTGTGCTGCAATGCAATGGCGAAGCCTTTGATCAAGATTTCACCAAACTTCCTCAATCATATCCGGTGTAATTGTTTGACAGATCTCAACAATACATTGCCTTAGCTCCTAAACAGTCTCCGGGTGATGTAGTGCTGCCCCTAGCCTGTTCCTCAGATAGCCCCATAGGAAGAAGTCAGGAGGGGTTAAATCAGGACTTCTGGGTGGCCATTCTACTACTCCTCCCCTCCCAATCCATCTGCCACCAAAGGTCTGATCCAACCATTCTCGTACATTGCGTCCAAAGTAGTGAGGAGCCCCATCGTGCTGATACCGTACGGTATTAAGATGGGTAAGCGGAACTTCCTCCTCGATGGATGGATGGTCGAATCTCGCCTTGGAGCAGTTGTAAATACCATTCAGCATTTAGTGGTCCATCAATAAAGAATGGTCCTATCAACCGTGAACCCACAGACCCGCACCACACATTCGTGCTGGGATTATGTTGGCGGTGTCCCTCAATTGTGTAATGTGGGTTTGTGATGCTGTATTCAAGTGTGTTCTGTTTGTTAGGTAATACGTGTAATGAAATATGGGTCTCGTCAGTCATTGCCAGATGGCGTAGAAATGCGGCATCACCATCAATGGTTTTAACAGCTCATTGTGCAAATTGTAGTCTTCTGTCATAGTCCTCCTCATCAAGGTGTTGCTGCGGTTTTGTATCCGTGGTACCCCTGTTCCCAGAGTCGGACTGGCTAGGAAAGGGCGCCTGTGCCATTTATCGAAACTTATTTTCATATTCTGTCGTCAGTTTTGGTTTTGGAGTGCATTCTTCAACATATATTTTATATTTCAAGTAATGCTATTTTTGGAAAGTTTGGAGTGGGTTGGGGAGAGGGGAGCAGTTTCAAAAATGCGTTGAAATTGTAAATAAAGGGAGGGAGAAAAAGGAAATCTAAAACAGGAAATCTAAAACCATTCATTTTTCTTTGCGGGGTGGAGAAAAAATAGACTACCAAAGGGGCGCCGAAAGTATGGTAGCCAAAGGCCGCCTGTGCCACTGGCACAATGGCCCTATGGCCAGTCCGAGCCTGCCCGTTCCTTAAGGATTCTATGGATGGCTGTTTGGTCGGTGTTAAGATGCTGGGCAAGGTTTCGTGATGTTCGAGTGGTTGCTTCAATAGACTCAATTACGGCAATCAGACTTTCTTCATCTATAGCTGAACATGGACGACCACATGCTCCTCAGTCGTCTGCCACAGACCCTGTTGCCTTAAATTTCCGCAACAAATTATTGACTGTGTTGTAACATGGCCTATCTGTCTGGATGGCGGGTGAGAAATTGGTCAATAACTGCTGCAATGGTTTGGAAGTTGGCTCCCTCCATGCCACAAAGCAGGACTAGTGCAATCCTCTCCTCAATAGTGTGCTTCGGGGGCATGTCTCACAGGTGTCTACACGTTCCAACCTAACATTCAACTTCTACGTTCAAAGAAGGTGGCTACGACGGAAATGTAATACTACCAGAACGACTTCGTTATAAAACGTCCCCGTCAAGTGCAGGTGGAGATCCGCACAAATAATTCAAGGGATGCACATAGCAAGCCTTTATTAGATTGAACAAAGGTTTTTGTTTCACGTGCTGATAAAATTAGGCACCCCTTTAGTATAGGCCTACATTTTATAGACCTAAAACTTATAGGCCTACATTTTATAGGCCTACATTCATAGGCCTATTTTTCAGTACTTCATGAATTGCCCTGTATATGGTAATTTAAGCCAACTTGACAAATTGTGGGTTTAGCCAAATATAAGCCCATAATGGTGGTGTTTCAGAAGTGGATCACATTTAGCTTTTAGTTATCCACTTGCTAATTTTAAATTTTGTTTGGATAAATTTGTAAAATTAGATTGTAGTTGGAAAGATGGGATTTTTCGTGGTAAATTTTGGTTTGAGTGCTAAATTGTGATTTGAGTGTTAAAATTGGAGTTTTTTTTTGAAAAGGTTGTAGTTGACATTGTTTATTTTAATAATTTTGTGCATTACCAGCACAGTTAAGCTAGCAGAAATTGTTCTTATGATTTGGCGATTGAGATTTGAAATATTTATTGGACTCTTATACCACACACCGTGGCTGTTTGCTGTGACGTGCATATGATGTGATTGGGCTAGTCCAATCAGACGGCCAAAGAGCCGTTGTTCTCGTTCGTCATTGGCTAACTCGTGGTGACGTCACGGCAAACAGCCATTGCGCATGGTTTAGTTGATTAGAAAACAAAAACGAGCTTGTTTGATGTTTAAGGTAAGGTTTAACTGATCCGAAGCCAAAACAGCAAAGTAACACAAATAAACTTTCCTCTAAAGTTTCATATACCACAGTGTTCCTGTACTGTTTAGTCCACGTGAAACCTAACTTCTGTATTCACATGTTTTTAAAGTCTTTACTTTAAAACACGATAGATCTGATTGGTTCATTCTACTTGGCTAAATGACATCGCTGAAAAATCTTAAAAAAAGACTAAAATACCAGGGTGCACACCTGGTTGATTCTAGTTTTGTTGCCTACACGAAAATATACATTACCTGATTTTTAGCAGCTCCTCCAATTTGAGCATTAAATTCCCTTGAAAAGTTGGCTTCCCAGCTGATCTCGTTATACTGCGCATGTCTGGGGCTGGCAAGCCTTTATAAGGCTTGCGCAGCGGACTGGTAACCATCCTTCTCCAATCCCCCTGAACCTAGTTCACAGAGGGGAGGCTGGGTGGGCCCTAAGGTAATGTTTATTTTCATGTAAGCAACAAAATCTAAAATCAACCAGGTGTTCACCCTCGTATTTTAGTATTTTTATTGCCGAACGAAAATATACATTACCTGATTTTTAGCAGACTTTGTAACCTAGGATGAGGGCTAGGTTCAAGCCACCCGCCTAACGAGTCAGCACCGCAAGGACAGAGTCCCGGTGAAGACAACTAAATTCCCCAACTAATTTCCCTGTTAAAGAACCGGGCAGCTGCGGATCTGAACGCGACGTGGAGAATCCGCCAACCTGCACAGGGAGACTGGGATAGCAAACCTGAGGACGTAAAGTAGCCCATGCCAATACTCACGTAGCGTGGTAATACGGATCGTTGTAAGGATGTGGCTTGGCCTTCACGGCAGTAAAGGCTGCAAGTGAATTGTCTAACACCCAAAGGGGGACAGGTAGAGGACCATGCAGACAAAGCAAACCAACATACCCTGTCGGTGGGAACTTCTGGCGAAATAGGAGTAGGACGGCGGAAGAGGCCTGAGGGTGGAAGCAGAAGTCTTCTCTTCTTACATAGGTATTTGCCGCAGGTCGCTTGATAGTCGGTAGGCACTGAGATCAGGTCAGAGTGTGCAACTGATGATGGATCCTGGCGGAGTGCACAGCATGCAAAACATGGGAGCGGATTAGATAACATACGAACAGCGGGCCATAGCGGCTTGGGGAGAGAGCATATTGCAGGGTTCTTCATCGTGTGGAGAACACCGTAACTGTTCCCTCGCCGATCCTATGTCAGAAGAGTGGGGAGCGTGTGGACAGTAAGTGTTTATGGCGGATCGACCTGGAATCCTAACGCCACGCATCTCGTTCTGTTTCTACAAGGTGAGCAAGGTGGACCGTTGTAAGGCTCAGAGGCATGAGAATGAATCCTGTGAAAAACGGGAAGAAAATTGGGTGCATCATCGTACTGACAGACGGAGCACGACGAGAGACCGGCCTAGGTTGAGGAAGTGGTACCTTGGGACCAGACGGAAAAAGGATTGACAGGGCCGGGAACCGGGGGATCGCCGTCCGGCGTGAAGGACTGTCGTGAAGGTGCAGAAGTGTCCATGAATGGAGAATCTAGAGGGGATGGAGCCGCCGCATGTAGGTCCGCAATAAGCGGAGCACGAGTGAGTTCGTGCCTAGGAGGCGGATTCGGTGGTGATCGAATAGGTATCGATGATGGTGCAGTGAGAAGACGTCGTGGCCGGAAACGTGCGCAATAAAAGGCCCTTCAAGGTGGCGAGGACAGTATTGGAGAGTGCCAAATGCGGTTTGCTTTTAATAACTCATAATTTACCCGTAGAGCGTAATGCTTGCGGTAGAGTTATACCAATTCGTTGGACGGAGCGTCGCTTAGCAACTGCTATTAAGAGGGTCCGTTGCAGAGTGCCTCTTATGAGGGAGTGGCGTGTCGTAAGGCCGAAACAGTGGATGCTGTAGGGCGGAGTGATGTTAGCTTCACCACAAAGCTTACGGCAATCGAGAGGACGAATTTCATATTGTTATAACACAAGGATTGGTTGTGGTGGATCGTCTCCTTCTCCTTGTTGATGTTGCTGAGGCAGACGTTTCCCTTCTTATATGGCCGTAGTCCAGGCGACACGGCCTTTCGGAGTGCTAGTACGTCCAGAGCGACACGGAGTGAGGATAAACTAGTCGAAAGTTGTCGGCCATGAACAGAGCAACGTTTTCCATGTTTCGTATGGAGAACCTCAGTTCTTACGTTAATTCTGTCCGTGATGTGGAGGGCGAAGATAAATGAGGCGGATTGGGTAATGGTGGAGTGACTGTTGGCGGATTAAAGCCTGAGCAAAGCGGAAGAGGATAGGTGTCTGCCGTCGGGCAGATTGAGAACCGGCGGAGTGGCAGGAATCGAATTAAGTGATGGAAGAGGAGGTGGAGTGTACAGAGTACTGCATGTTAGGCAGAGTGGTGGAAATAGAGATGGAGATATATCGGGTAAAATTACCCGTCCAAGTTCTGGCGGGTGCGACAAGTCGCCCGGCGCCGGGACCGAAGCTATCTCCCTAAATGATGGTCTCTTGCTATGGCAAAGCCTTGACATTAAGCTTGTTACGTGTTAATTCTTTAATATTGGTGGTAATGGCAATGTGGGCGTGGGTCGAAGTGGACCACTTGTCCAGCATCAGCAGATGCTGGTGATGGTAGTGGGAAGTAAGTCGGTGAGCATGGGTTCCTCAAACAAAGAATGAGCCGATATGGCAGTGGAGGAGTAATGCTAGGCCTACCAGGGATTGTGGAATCATAAGGTGGGTCCAGAAGATAGGTGAGGTAAGGGGCCGCTCTGCCAGAGAACCGTAAGGTACGGGAGTGGTGAATGGCGGTCAGAGGATCGAATGAACAGCGAGCAAGCGGAGATCAGGAACACTATAACTGAGCAACGTCATAGTATGATGAGAGGGAAAGAACCTTTGGCTTGTACTAGGGGCGGACAGGCGAAGGAGGACTGGGTAGGAAAAATACAGAAGCAAAGTTCATCGTGTATCTGTAGACAGGATTCTAGTCGGTGATTTGTTAAGGCAACAAAAGAGCAGCCCCGCAGCCAAGCCACATAGACCGTGAATCCGTATTCCTTGAGGCAAGCGGCAATGTATTGTGGAGGACAACGCAAACCGCTTGGAGGAGTGTGGCTTAGAAAGGCGACAGGCTGGGCCAGTGGAGGAGGCCAACGAGGATGGTGATTTCTATGATCAAACCTAGGTCTGTTGCTGGAAGAAGAGTCTTTGCAGAGAGTGTCAGGATCGGGCCAGGCTTGTACAAGAAGTAGTTGCGAGCAACGCCCCCCCCCCCCCATTTCCGACGGAGAGGTCCGGGAGGGGAACCTGTGAAGGACCGGGACGGTCGCAGAAAGAGGATTACGGCGGCCAGAGGAGGGCGGATCATGAGAGTGGTGGGAGTTGTTTATTATTAACCAAAGGAAGCGACAGTCTCCCGGATTGGGACAGAGGCGGGCGCTGGATGCTAGCAGAGCAAGTCCTGGGAGTAAGGACGATTGGATTGGTCAAATAACTGCACATTAGTGCACCGATACGTGGCCAGTCAGGCCGCCATGGAAGGAGTAGGAGTAGAAGCAGTAGGCCGTGTCTGTGCAAGAAGCGGAGGGGAGGATCCATTCAGTAACGCAGTATAGAGGAAATCTGATCATCACTCCGAGAAGGGGCGAATCGTATGCCGCCGAAGTCCGAAAGGTTCCGGGGTGAACGAGGATTTTATATAGGTGTAAGTAGCGTCAACACATTCAGCCAAGCGTGAGTCCCCACGTTTCCTGAGCCAGGGGAGTGGTGATGCGGAGGGGGCTGGGAGGACTGACGATCCACAAGACATCTTTGTGACATGAAGTAACATGAAGCGGAGCGCAAGCCGGAAGCAAAACCGGAACGTAGCACGGAGTGTGATGTGTAACGTAGCGTGGAAGAAATGGGACCACCAAAGCGGTGCTAACGAAGCGCCGGGGAAAACCACGATCCCCAAAGGCAGAATATCGTGGAGTGAAACAGGCGGAATAAACCGGTCTTAAGCCTTGTGAGCTGAAATCGAAGCTAGCGAGAGGGTGAAAGCCGTCAAAGACGCTGCCATCGTTGGAACGCCAAGTTGAGCGTCCACTGTAGTCCATGCTGATCCATGAGGATCGATCGGAGAAAGCATAGAAGCAGCGTGCTGGCTGGCCATGGCCGATCGAGGAGGCAGGTTGAGTGCGGCGGAGTGGGCAGGGTGCGGACCGGGCAGGGTGCGGACCAGGCAGCGTAGGATCGTCTTCGGAGCAAAGTGGGGAAAGCTCAAGAGCAACCACACGCAGCGATTGCCCTAGGAGAATGATCAAACAACAATCATCTAGGATGGTGGTAGAGAAGGAAAGGAGAGCTTGGTGGCTCCGTTGTATCTTCTTACATGATAGAGGCTGCGCTGTGGGATGCACAGTGGGTAACAATGCGGAGGGATACTGTCGACGTATTCCTTCGTAACGATGATGCGGAGGCACAAGTGCCGTGCACACACCGACTTCCCGTCAGTAAAGGACAAAACCACAGTATCGTCTGGAAGAAGGTGCATAACACCAGCGGAGTGTAGGGGTCTTGTAGGAAGGGACGGGCGGACCGGGCGTTGTCTGTCAGTAAAACAAACCTCAACTCACGCCTCCATCGTCTCAGCCATCAAGCCAACAGCAGGCAGACTGCCAGTCTCCTCAGGAAAAGGGGGAACAACACCTTGGTTCCCTCCACTCCCGCCCCCCCCCCCCTGCTGTGAGCGGAGGGCCGGGACGGGAGGAACCTGGAAGAAGGTGAGGGAATGGAGTAGGCGTCGCACGCCAATGGTGGATGGATAGTAATATCTTCGGGATCGAGGCAGATAGCAACACGCCTCCCCCTTTCCTCCGCTGTCAGCGGAGTGTAGGGCTGGAAAGACCTAGCGGATGGCAAAAGATCAGAACGGACTACAGCCGTCTTAGACACAGGGCTGCACCATTTACGTGGAGAAAGCAGAGGACCGCTTTCCCCGCACCCCACTCTGGCGGAGTGGTGGATCGGAAAGGACTGCGAGGCAGTCACGGCAAACATCGGTAAACAGGCGGAGCGCAGACCGGTTGACCGTGGGTTCTACGGACCGCGGATCAATGGAGTAGGCTCGAAGAAGTCGTAGGAGAAGGCGGGAGCGCTCAGAGACAACCACGCGAGGTGATCGTCCCTTGGAGAAATATCCCTCCAACCACACGAGGCGATCGTCCCTTGGTTACCAATCCGCTGCGCAAGCCTTATAAAAGCTCGCCAGCCCCGGACATGCGCAGTATAACGAGATCAGCTGGGAAGCCAACTTTTCAAGGGAATTTAATGCTCAAATTGGAGGAACTGCTAAAAATCAGGTAATGTATATGGTTTCGTTCGGCAATAAAAACCATACTTTTAGTATACTTAGTACAGACCTATAGATTACGTAATTCAAGTTCGTGCGACTCCTTGAAAACCAGGAAATGTCGTTGAAAATAAAAATGAAATACCAGTCTTGAAGTCTTGAATATGGAATTTTGAAAAGTGGTGTATGTACCAATATGAACGGTAAGGAGACGACCTGACTAGAATAATGCTGAAAAATGTAGCCCCGAAAATAGGCGAATGTGTAGCCTATATTATAGACTATATTATTCTTAGAATAATTTTGAAAGATGGGATAGGGTTTTAATTTTATTTACGTGTCTAATGATTGAATACAGCAGTAAGGTTTCACATGGACTAAACAATACAGGAACACTGCGCTATGTGAAACCTGACAGGAAACTTTATTTGTGTTACTTTGCTGTTTTGACTTCGGATCAGTTAAACCTTACTTACAACATCAAACGAGCTCGGTTTTGTTTTCTAATTCGTGATACTTTGACATACCAAGTTGGTTTTCTGTACTCATTGTAAATGCACAACGTAGCTTAGTTTGGTTTAAATCTATCCAACCAAAACTGGTAGAAAAACCCGCCAAGTTTC
>JAHWFP010103058.1:1687-13408 GCA_023313725.1 Lithobius niger | reverse complement strand
ACATTTGCATAATCGTGGCATGCCTGACAACATTGGAGGGGGGGGGGGTCGTACAGAAGGGTACACAGGGGCTTGTCCTCCTGTCGTCCCTCGCGCATGCGCGTCGCATGGATACACTCAGGGAGAATTTGTGACTGAGATTCCCTACTGAAACGTCTTAGATTCATTCCTATTAGTTCCGTCTAAGTTTATAGAGGGTGCCACAAGTTTTATATGAGAATTTTTACTCAAGTTTTCAGCGTAGAATTCAACTAAACGAAACTAGCTTGTATTTAATTATTAATTGGTTTGGTTTAGTTGTAACTTAGTTTACTTTAGATTTGGCCTAACAAATGAGAAAAAATTACCAGATAGAACATGTGGCGCCCTCTGAAAACTCTTACGGAACTAATAGGAATGAATGTAACACGTTTCAATAGGGACTTTTTTTAGAGTTACAAATTCCCCAACCCTATAAATTTCTTGATACACTCCACACGTATAATGAAAGGCGTGAAGCCAACCAAGAGCCTTATTGTACGACAAGTATGCGTTATTAAATTTTACGCTTATGTGCTATTATCATCAATGGTACTCGCGCTTTACGTCTTTATTGATAACTTGTCTCACGTTCGAAGTCATTATTGTGGTGTCGTCGCAGAGGCACAACAACGGTAGCCATTTTAGGTTCTAGTTGTTCATCTTTCCACCTTGCTATAACAATACTGCCATAGTAATCTAGGGTCTATCCATATCATGTTATTACCATACATTCATTCATGTGATCATACATTGTATAAAGGCTTTTATCACCATTAATAAATGTTAGTGTAAATAATAAGTGTTAGCCTACAACAGAGTAGTTCTTGTCTTCCCTTATGCCTTAGTAGAACCCACGAGATGTGTGCTACCAACTTCGTACATCACAGATGGCGACGAGGATAGGATGCACTCGTACGTTAGTCCAGAGCGACCCGAGAACCGTTTTAGCATCAAGGCAAAAGCCCTGGCCATTACCGGAAGTTGACTGGGATAGCAAAAACTGAAAAGCTTCTCAGATAAGTCTGGACAACCTAGTGGTGTACAACTACAAATAATGACGTAGAACGTGAGAAATGTTAACAGTACAGACGTTCAGCGTGAGTTCCAGTGATTATAATAGTGATTATAGAAAAATAAAAAAGGATTGTTCTACGATATGTTTTCAGGCTGGTTTCACCTCTTTCATTATACGTATAGAGTGTATCCATGCGACGCACACGCGCGCGACGTATGACGGGACAACAAGCCCGGAAGGGTACACAAAGTTTCGAGTTTTGGTTCTTGAACTATAACACGGAATTTGGTACAGAAGTTTTGTTACATTTGAGTCAGGTGCGTGACCAGTGTTCTTAATATTATACATCTCGCATTCTTGGCATTTAGAACGCAGCCAGCGGCATTGCACTTTGGCGCCCGAACGGTTAAAAGCATTTGCTACTAAACGCCGATCATAACCTTGTTTGCATGGTGGGCGCGTGCCTGTGCCTTGTCTTGGATCCGAATCAGTATTCCAGGGGCATTTCTTCGCAAGTGGGGAGGGGGGGGGGACGTAGCTCTGCCTTGACATTCAGACATTTTAAACTGGCGTTAGGTTGTGAAGGTCAGCTGCCATAGTGGATCCGTCCAATCCTTGTTAAGCTTATGAGAATATACCGCCCACCCCTCCCGTCCCTTCTGGCCTTGCCCCATGGCAACAGGCCAGGCCAAAGGTGCGTCACTTTGGCCGCCAAGTTAACGTGGAAAATGGACCTCAAAAACCGACCTTTTTTCAGTTAGTTGAACCAAATTTTCAGTTCCAAATGTGTGTTTCCGTAATTGTTGGTGTTATCGGGTTTCCATTGAAACGGGAAGTGAGAGAAGGTAAGATGTTTTGATGATTTTTGAATTAATTTTAGGCTACTACTATAGACGCGAGTAGTTGAAAATAGAATTTCTGCTCCGCCTCCTCCTTGGTTAGTAAAACACGTTGAGAAAGGATTAAAAGTCGGTTTCGGTTTCTGGTTTACACCCGCTGTTTGGTTTCGTTTATGGCTTCTTTTTTTTTTTTTTTTTTAACTGGTTGTTGCGCGAATCTGCAACTACCATTATAATTTTAAATAAACACAAGATGTGATCCAACCTATTTCCGTTGCCTTTTGGACTTAATGTCAGACTACCCGAGCAGGAATTGAACCCTGGGCCTTTGAGACCGTAACGCTGAGTCATACATACGGCTAATACTTAGTGTTAAGTTGTTTTTACTTTAAGGAACAGTTCAACCAGTAACATTTGTGCAAAAGTGTGGCTTCGTCTCAAACCTTCGTCTCAACCTTAAACATTTGCAGATTAAAAGTTGTTTTATATTTCAGGGATAAGTGCGCAATTTTTTTCCCCATTTTTATTATAAAAAGTGAAAACCCAATCAACACCTATCACAAACAAGACACAACGTTGTGGTTTGTTTCTTGGTGGTTGGCACTTTACTTTTTTTTTTAAAGTTTAGGAAAGTATACTGTGAATTTATCCCTGAAATATAAACTAATTTGTTTTAATCTGCAAGCGTAGTGCTTTGTGTGAGGATTTGCAAGTTCAACCAACTGTGATTTTTAATTTACACAAGGAATTCAGTTCACTTAATACCAGCTCGCCAGAGCCAAATTAATTGATGTGATATTTTATCTATTAAATAAAATACGGACGTAAACCTATTTACGTTGCCTTTTGGACTCAAATGTCAGACTGTCTGAGCGGGGCATTGAACCCGCGACCTATGGTTCAATTCCCCGCTCAGTCAGTCTGACATTTTAAATCCAAAAGGCAACGTACTAGGGTTTGCATCCGTATTTATTTAACCCTTCTCGAGCCCATTTGGCTGTACGTCCTGTTTATGTTTAATTAATTTATTATTATATCAAGTACGATTATGAAATTGCTAAGTTTAATGTATATTGGTCTGTTGTGGTACTGGTGCACCTTATGTGCATCCAGCTGACATATTAAAATAGCAAGTGTATCATCCTGGTTGCTTGACTCTGACATGTTATGATTTGCTGCTCATTGGTGTACCTTGCATATACTCTGCCAATCAGTGCTTGTATGCTAATAACCACATGTAATATAAGCATTGTTTCTTGCCATAATAAACTGCCTAACTGTACCGTCTACACCTGTTCCTTATTCTCTAGTAGAATAGTTTAGCTATAGTGCTTAGCTAAGAAATGTGTAAGGTCCACAAGACACGTCAGATATGACAACGCTTCAATGAAAATAACGTAATGATAATTAATTTAAAGGTGAGATGGTTGTTTATTCTGAACGGATTTAGCTGAATTTGAGTTTTGGCAGAGATGCCAGAAAGAAGTCTTTTTAACTCGTTCCCTTTTTATAGCCTAGCCTAAGATCTTTCTTTAAAGATGTTTAAGAACATCGTTTGACAATTTTGATACAAAGAAGCCTAAGATGCTAATTCCGAAATCATGATTTTTTTTATCGTTTTTAATTTGATCTGCTATACACCAGGTGCTAAAGGTTTTTGGGGAAAAAGCTTTTCCAAAGGTCCAGGAGTTGGAATAGAATGTGTCGGTCAGTAAGCTGAGAGCCCAAGCGGCAGATTTTTAAGTGGAAGGTTGTTTTTAAGTCGCATGACGGAGGAAACCAAAATACCCAGAGGAAACCCTCGTGCAACTGGCGGGAAACAACCGGAGAAAAACCCGTACATAAACACTTCATTCCACAGGACCGAGCCCGGGTCTGTTAGAAGCCAGAGATTGTACAGCTGGGACTAAGACACCTATCTAATCTGACGCTTCAGTGCTCGCGGCTACCCGTACAGTTAATCGTATTAAACGGTACAAATCCTGAATAAAAATGGGTTTCAATCGTTCTGTATGCATGGGGGGGGGGGGGCCGCGTCTCTTAAGTGCAAAAACAGAAGTGCACCGCTTTTCACATTCATTCTTGTCCTGTAAATAAAATAAATGTCACATAATTGCTTGTAACTGACAAAAAAAATTTGAGAAATTGCACTGTCGTTGTGAAAGGCCTATCGAGGAGCCTACCGGTGATGATCACAATTCCACTTGAGTGACTTAGGTTTGACTCCGTTACCTATAGAGCAGTGACACGACGTAGTATTATTGTATATAATTCTATGCTGGAGCCTTAATGGGTTAGCTGCAAGGGGCACAGCAGAGAGAAACAGAAGGGCGTCATACTGAGGCCGATGCTGTGAAGAGTGATTTCTTAGACCTAAAACGCGCGCGATTTTTGTTGTTGGAGAAAACAACGTTATTTTAAGCCTAAGAAATCCGTTCTTCCGTGGTTTTTCCCTCCATTTTTATGTAGTGCACCTTGTAGTTATGCCCTCCAAAACCCATACTGGTGCCAATATGGCGGCAAATGTCACCGCTCTATTGAGTGAACGGAAACCTAAGTCTATTTTAAGCAAATTTCTTATTAAAAGTTGGTTCCCTTCAGATCAATAGAAATAATAGCCATCCACAAATACAAAAAAATAAAAAATTACTGCCGTATACATTATGTATTGCTTCAAAACTATTCAATCAACGGCGGTTGATTGGGGAGGCCCTCAGTAAATGAGGCCCTTATTTGAAAATTTCGAAATGAATTCGTGTGAAAATTGGTTGCAGGAAAGCGCTTCAAATTCCTGACGATTTTAAAATTACACTAGCTTTTTCCGGACCCTGCTGGAAATGCAGTTACAGCGCTCCCCAGGACCCCTACCCGCGTGTGGGTTCCAGGCCCCAGAAGGACATTCCTTGGGAGGCCCGACCCTACCCAATCCCAATCGATAACTTTTCATGTTTCATTCGATAAATCAATTTCAGTTTTGTCACTTCAAAGTCAAATTCCAATTTCGGTTATCCCTGGCCAACAAAGTAAATATTTTGAACCAATTACATCCAGTATACAACCAAAGTTCATACCAAATCCAGGTCAGTCCCGGCTGAATTTATGATTGTCAGTGGAATTTAGTGGAACTGAGACTGATATCCAATGGAAATTGATTTGTGTTTTTGCAGAAGTAGTCAAGCTACACTGAATTGGCTGCACTACATTCACGAATCGAATCACAAATCGGAACGAGGTATTTCAAATAGTATCAAATCAATGGAGGATGCCACGCCAATGGAAAATATAGACACGGATGCAAACCTCTAAGTTTCCTTTTGGACTTAAATGTCAGACTGCTTGACTGTCAGACTCCCACTGTGTTCGGCCAAACTATGGCCGTGTGAGATAGTGTCATATGGCTCAGCGGTAGGACTTCGGCATTTGTCTCAAAGGTCGTGGGTTTAATTCCCCACTTAGGCAGTTTGACTTTTAAGTCCAAAAGGAAACTTTAAATATTTATAACATTTCTCGAGCGCACTTGCAGGGTTCATCCCAACCTGGAAAGTCAGGGAAAATCAGGGATAGTCAGGGATATGAAATACGGTCAGGGAAAGTCAGGAAAAAAAATGGAAAATTGGTGAAAAGTCAGTGATATATAGTCATGGAATTTCATTTTTAGAATGATCCGTGTGGTCTTGTAAGTTCCTCTCGCTTTGCTGATATCTTCTTGTCCTATTTAAAAAAAAAAAAAAAAGAGAGAAAAATGTAGTTATGATGCCAGGCCTGCCAAGTGGGCAGTTGACGCTGTGCAAAAGTGTTTTTGGTCAGGGATGTTTGAAGAAATAAGTCAGGGAAAATCAGGGATAGTCAGGGATATTCATGTTCAGATATGAGTATGAACCCTGACTTGGCTTCATGTTTACTCCACTGGAAAGCCGAATATGCACGGGTAATGATAAGTAAATACATATAGAAAGCTATTCCCGCTTCAGTCTGATATTTAGGCCCATAGGTATATAAAATACCGATTTGCGTTTGTAATTTATTTAATTCCGGTGAATAACTTTGCAAGTCATTGCGTTCAGAACATAGCCTGAATTTATTGCCACCAAGTCACTTCCTACCAAGTCCTTGTACAGTTTTTGATGACTATCTTCATTAGAGTCGAATTTAAGTCAGTAAGATTGGAGATGGTAGATTGGACGGTTGGAGGTATAGCTGCGAGCGAGCACTGCCGGGGCGTCAGATTCGATAGGCTATTGGCCCCAGTGTGCATCTCTAGCTTCTTGCAGACCCACAGGTTCGATCCTGGCGATGGGAAGTGTATATGTACGGGTTTTTCTCCGGTTGTTTCCCGCCCGCTGCACGAGGGTTTGCTCCGGGTACTCCGGTTTCCTTCCTCATGCGGCAAAAAACAACTGTAATAATGGCCGTACTTCTTCCACTTAACATCTGCCGCCGGGGAATTTAGGTGGGTGGATGCCTCGAGCATAGTCTCTATATATTATATTAATTACTCTTTAAAATCAAAACCGGTAATTTCGTCAATTAATTTCAATCCAGAATTGACATGCGCCCATTAGTACAATGAAATTGAAATTCGTCATGTACCGATTTTGAAACATTTTGAAAATCTATGACGCTTATTATTAGTAAATTGCTAAAATTTCAATGCGAGTTGCGTATAAACGAAACAGGGTGGCCGATGGACCGACAATCCCAATAAGTCGCGCACAATTCCTGCAATAAGTATAATCCGAATAAAAATGCCAGCGGTGGTGCGACGTCTTTGGGTAGTACGTCCCGTTCTTTCGTAAGATATTGCCGTATTTGGTTTCGGTTCTGTGCGGTAAGGAGGTGCGCCCCTTTGATATAGGGTTTGGCAATCATCGACCGATTGCAGGGAGGTTTAAGTGCTTCTTCTTTGCGAGGCTGCCTGGCTGAGCGAGAGGTTGGTGGTCGTGCGTCTCGATTGCTTCATGTTATGAGGCTCGTATTTCATGAGGCGCATGTTGACGTTGTATGTAGTTGCTGCTCTTGTCTGTGATGTTTGCAAACACTTGATGCCGAAGCCAAGATGGCAGGCGGAAATGATAGGTTGTTCGCGAGCCAGCAGTGTAATTCTAACCGGTCAGGACCCAACGACCAAAAAAAAAGTCTTAATTGTAAACAGAAAGGATCAGCAGCAAACCAGCTGGGATTGCTTTTACTGAGTCGGGTGGATTTTCGTTAAAATTGATTGAAACAGTGGCGTGCACCGGGGGGGGCCGGCCCGCCCCCCGGCGGGGCCTGGGGGGGTATTGCACCTGCCTGCCCTTTCTGTCAAAATATGCCCAATTTGATTTTCTAAGCCGACAAATGCTGACGCTGCACCAAAGAAAGGGCCTAAATGCCTAAAAAAGGGCAAAAAGAAGGCCAGGAAATGTACAGTAAATAGTAAAATAAGAATGACAGCTAAATAAAAGCTGGAATAAAAAAGGCAAAAACGGGAGTGAAGAGCAAATTAAAAAAAGAAAACAGTATAAAAAATAACCTTAGCGCGTGACCTTTTACTGAAAGTTGGCCCTGCCATCGCGGAGGTCTGCACGCTACGGGGGGGGGGCTGCCCTTTTCGGAAAATGTCCTATTGAAGAAAATGGCCTTTTGTGCCGACACTTGTACGGAGGTGCCTGAAGAAGGCATAAAAAGGAGATGAGGGATAATCGTCTAACTGGAAAATCGCATAATTGGAAGAACGTATACCATATAACAGTCTAACGTAAAGTCGTCTAACAGGAAATTCGTATAATGAAAAATCGTCTAACTGGAAATTCGTATAATAGAATGTCGTCTAACAGGAAATTCGTATAATGGAAAATTGTCTAACTGGAAATTCGTATAATGGAATGTCGTCTAACAGGAAATTCGAATAATGGAAAATCGTCTTATGTCCCTGCTTCGCTCATGCTACCGCGCTCGCTGCAGCTATACATATAACATCAGAAACCGCAGTTAGACGTATTATCCATTATACGATATTCCGTTTAAATGATTTTCCATTATACGGTATTCCGTTTAGACGATTTTCCAGATTTTTTATTTTTGCAGATATTAGACAATTATCCCATTAGACGATTTTCCAGTTAGACGTTCGTCCGATGCCCCATAAAAAGGGCAAAGAAAAGCCAGAAAAGGGCAAAAAAAATTAGAAAGGGTAAAAGGACTGCAAAAAAAGAGGTCCACAGAAAAAATGTCTATTAAAACTCAGTGTGTCCTAAAAGTAGCCTTGCCCTAAAAGTTGCCCTGTCCTCTCGGGGTCTGAGTGAGGATAGCCAATTTTCAAATTCTGCACATGTGACCGTCAATTTGTTTATCAGAACTCAGTTTTTTTTAATTGTAAAAAGTACCCATTCAAGGTTTGAAACAAACGTAACCCAGTCGGATTTTTTTCAGGTTGTATTTTTTTTCTGGTCTTATCGGTGTTTTTATGGTTTATCGAGTCTAACTTACAAGACTTTTGTTTTAGTTAACTAGTCTTTTAGAGGTAGTACTAGTGTTTGCTAGGCTTGGTTAACGTACTAATATAATTATTGCAACAGTTTAAAAAATAAAGCTTCCTTACGAACAGAACTTAAACAGATGCAATTTTCTCAATTGTACATTTTATTATTTCAATAAAAAAATCATCAATTTTTTTCCGTGTACATTTTATTTTAACAAGTGAAAATTCAATCATATAACCTCTTTTTTACGGCACACTTGACGTTTTTGTTTGTAATATATTACAATACTAGAGTAAGCCAGTGCTATGCACGGGGCCAGTCATGAATTAAGTTTACAGATCCACTCCCCCCCCCCCCCCTCCCGGCCCAACTCCCACTTCCAACTCTCTCACTCCCACTCCCTCACTGCCAACTCCCCACTCCCATACCCAATTCCCCACTCCCACTCCCATTTTCGCACACACTGGCTAAGAAACGCTTTCACGGAATAAAATTTCTTCAATCCAATTTTTGCGCACACTGGCTGACAAACGGTGATTTTTGTTGGCCTCAGTCACTGAATCTGCGCATCCAGTGGCTGAAATCACAGGATGCACCGTTTAAAGAATGTGAGCGCTGAACCATCATCTTTGATTGTAAACGACTACTTTGCAAGATAGCAATGATCAGCCTCGTGCTCAGCAGTGATTGTTGTTGTCCACTTTGAAACAATTCAGCTCAAATCTGAAAGCCTTCATCTGCGAATTAAATAAGCCATTGCATCGTTTCCAGCTGCCAATTTCGAGGCCAATTAGCAACGTAGCTTAGTTTGATTTAAAACTATACGCATTTAGCTGAAACATAGATTCTTTCATTTTACCCATCAGCAATCAACGGTTTGGACGATAGTTTTCAATCCTTAGCACGTGCACCAGGAATTGTTAGGCACCGTAGCAAAGACATTACACGTGCACGAAAACAATGAGAAGCGATTAAAGTGATTGTTGTCCTTCCGGTTTTCCTTTAACTTTCCTTTTATCATCTCAGCCGGGATCCAGAATTATTATGTAGAAATATAGTTGAACTGTTGCTTGCATTTAGGATGTTTTATCCAAAGGCAAGATGATTCTTTAAGATGATAGGTAACACAAAATAGGTGAAGAAAATCCGCCATTTGGTTTTATTATGTTTCCCCCCCTTCAGTTGGGTTGGGTTTTTCGGTTAACCCTTTTACACAGTGACTCATACGAAATAATGACCTAGAGAGTAGATACCCGCCTTACGTTCTATCCGTGGTTGCAATCCCCATGTTGGCACGCATTCGTTACATTTTTTTTTCTTTTACCATACCATATCATATTGATTTGTGTGTATCACATACACAACTACAAAATTGTAGTTTATGTGGAACTAATCTGACTCTATAAGTAATAAAAAAAAAAAATTATCTCGCATTCCAGAGGTACTGGTATCGAGCTTGTCCTCAGCCACCCCAGAAATTTTGGGGAAGGGGAGGACCCTGCAATGCCTGTGCTCGTGTCGATTGTGGTATGTAAAATATCGTAGAATTTCCGATTGGAATTCCGTAGCAAAATTCGCCCCCTCTCTTTCTGGCACCCTGGCTTCAGCTGGGACCGCGCCAAACGGTTCAAAATTGAATCGTTTCATCTATACAGGGATATTTTTTTGACGAATTTCCTTCAGATGTCGAAGATTAATGAAAGTTATTTTTTAAAAATGCTACCAATGGTCGCTTGGTGGACGTTACCATGCCGACTGTTCGACCGCTCGGTGTCGCTTCCGACTAGGAATTCGCGTGCACGACCACCGACGGGGCACCGGGCAACTTTTGCAAAAGGGCACGCCGAATTTTTTTCTTCTGGGAACCTTTTTTTTTTTTTGCTCGTCAGTCTTTTTTTTTTTTTACCCTTTTTTAAGCTTGTCTCTCTATTTTATCCTTTTCTGCCCCTTTCCTGGCCTTCTTTTTGCCCTTTTTTTTGCCTCTAGACCCTTTCTTTGGCAGCAGCACCAGAGTTTATCGGTTCAGAAAATCAAAATAGAGCATATTTTTTTTTACGAAAAGGGCATTTTTTTCCGAAAAGGACAATGCCCCGCGGGGGCCCCCCCGCCCTCCTGCGCACGCTACTGTGCCCAGGGAAATTTAATTACATAAACTCAACCGTAAACTCGTTAAATCTGGAATGGCTGCGTTTATTGTTTGACTATGTTTGGTCCGACTTGAGCTAGAACTTTATCGAAGATGGATTGTTCTTGCTTGACTAGCGTAATAACGGCGCGTGCCTGGTCGTCCCCATAATAAAATATCGCCATTAATTACAGGTCAGGGGTGACTGTGTCTGGATCGAACGAAGCACACCATCTCATCCAATATTTACACGTTCCAAGACCGACATAATTGGCTTGTCTGGCTGCCGTCTTAATACCAGCCGGGCCAGACCACAAGACGCCCCTAAGACATGGACTTATTAGACCCGCACCAGCTTAGCGTTTGCGTCTCGCAATTGTCAACTTTAGAAAAGCCTTTGCAAAAAAAAAAAGGAAAAAAAAGATCTCTGGTGACTGTTAAAGAAGAAATGCTTAAAAGTCTTTCCTTGGACGAAGTTGGTGTCAGGGTGGGAAAATTTCTTCCTGGAATGGGGCAATAAAAATGGTTTGTGTTTTTTCCAGTGGGCCTACTTTTTTCGTGCCTTCCTGAAGAAAGTATCATATCTAAAACCAGAACTGGTAAAAGGGGCCGCCAAGTTCCGAATGGTTCGACCCTTCAAAGGAGTGATATCAACACACCAAAACATTCGCCAACTTAATCGCACCGCTTAATAATTCGAAGGTTAAATGAAAACTAGAACATTGCTACTTTCGGTAGCAATGTTCAAGTTTTCATTTAACGTCCAAAGTATTATTATTATGGGATTTAACATGGGGATGAGCGGACTAGCTAGCTAGGTAGTAACACATTTTCAACGTTATTGAGGGGCAGATTTTGCATTGAAAGCAGCATAGTTGGCATTCAAATACGACTTAATTTTTGTCAGGTGGGTTATTGCTCTCGATTTCAACATTATTTAAGCTTTTGTATCGCATTATTATTTTTCCCCAAGTACCTGAAATGTACCCAACTATGCTTCAAGATATAAGACAATGACGCTATGGCGTCGCGCTACAATGGTTTACAACCTCAACGATTGAATTGATGTGATGTTTGTTGTGATGTTTGTTGCCTAACTTGGCGCGACACACTAGCGTGTGTTTAGATATTGGTGGGCTTTTTCCACTTTATTGTTAACCCTGTTGATTAATCATTTTCAGCATGCGTGGAAATGATCTTAAAAAAATGAAGTCTGTCATTTACCGTATTTCCTGTGTTTGTGTGCCTCCTCTCTCCCCC
>JAHWFP010103053.1:0-11726 GCA_023313725.1 Lithobius niger | reverse complement strand
AATCTAATCTACCGTGGATCCCCATGAAATACCACCAAAGCCTCCATCCCCCCCGCCCCTCCCCGTGCACCCCATGAAGGATCGTTGACAAAGAAATTCTTGCTGAACACACTAAAAACATGCATTGCAAATCGGTTGTTTAATTCGATCTCTAGATGAGAGCAAAATTTTCCAACAAAAGAACAACAACAATTAAAATAGCGTTCAAAAGGCCCTAGGCCTTGTTCATACCCAAGTTTTAAGCTATAAAACTAGAGCATCGGTTCATTAGTTCGATCTCCAGGTGTAGCACAGATGACACGGGGCAAAATATGGGTTAATCACGCAAATCGGGCTAAAAGCCATTATATTTGGTACGCAAATCAATTCTTAGTTTATAAATCGAGCTACCTATGGAAACCGTCGATATACCCCCCTAAGGCACCTTTGTGTGATCCCACCACACTCACCTGTGTAAGGTCATGACCAACAAATTCTTGCTGATCGCGCTAAAACATGCATACTTGGCATTCTTAATATTCTCTCATTCTTTCATTCATTCTGAACAGTAAAAATCGAACTAGAATTTTTTGTTCATCAGCCTCATGAAGAGAACACAGGGAGGCACGTGGGGGGGGGGGGGGATGCTTTGGTGGTATTTCATGGGGAATCATGGTAGATTAGATTTCTACTGCTAAGATTGACCGGTGTACCGCAATGCAAGCCTTTAGTACGATCAACAAGAACTTTTCGGGTATTAGCCTCATGGAGCAGGAAGGGTAAGGGGGGGGGGGGAGGGGTTGCGCTAAGGGGTTTTGGGGGATTTCGCTGGAGTTCCATAGCTAGTTTGATTTGTATTGCTAGCAATGACTTGTGTACCAAATTTCATTCCTTTAGCACTACGGAAGGGGCACAGGTGGGAAGCATTGGGTGCCTTGGGAGTATCTTGAGCGAGTTCCATAGCTAGTTCGATTTTTTTTACTATGAATAACTTGTGTTCTAAATTTCATGCTTTTAGCTCGATCTGCAATGACTTGTTGGTCAAGCCTCAGGGAGTGGTGGAGAGCCTTGGGGGGACTCTTGGGGATATTGCATGAGGGTTCTATGGCTGGTTCGATGTGTACTGCTAAGAAGGACTTGTGTGCCACAATTCAAATTTGTTGCTTAATCCGCAATAATTTGTTGGTCAAGCATCAGGGAGAGGCCATACGGGGGCGCTGGGGGCACTTTGGGGTATTTCATGGGCTTTCCGTGGCCGGTTTGATTTGTAAGGCTATTAGTGACTTGTGCCAAATTTCATGCTTTTAGTTCGACTTGCATGAGTTTGTTGGTCATGCTTCAAAGGGACACGGGGTGGGGGATGCACTGGGGGTCTTTGGGGGTATTTCGTAGGGAGTTAGATGACGGGCTCAATTTGTTGTGTACAAAAGACTAGTGTACACAATTTTATGGTTTTAGCTCGATCAGCAAGAATTTCTTGGAGAAACCCCAGTGCGAGGCATAGGGGCACTGTGGACCTTTTGAGGGTATTTCATGCGGGTTCCACGGCTTGTTCGATGTGTACTGCTAAGAATGACTTGCGTACCAAATTTCATGTTTTTAGCTTGATCTACAAAAATTTGTTACCAAGGCCTCTAGAAAGGGACACGGGGATGTTGGCGGGGAGACACTGGGGGCCCTTGGGGGCATTTCATGAGCATCCATGACTGGTTCGATTTATAATGCTAAAATAATTGTGTACCAAATTTCAATCTTTTAGCTTGATTTGCAAGTATTTGTTGATTTGCAAGTATTTGTTGTTTGTGGGTCCATGGCTGATTGATTTGTACTTCTGAGGAAGCCTTGTGTAGCAAATTTCATGTTTTTAGTTCGATTTGCAAAAATGTGTTACTCCACCTAATGACTTCTACCCAGTGCTCTACTATAATAAATGCTCTGCCGATGAGAACGCTGCTGTCACATTAAAATGGCATTCAAAACGCCCTGGTCGTTGTTAGTACCTATATTTTCAGCTATAAAAACTGAAAATAGGTTCATTGGTTCGATCTCTAGGTGACAGCAAAATTTTTAGCCTATTTGGCTTTCCGTCACGAGAATATCGTAGTTACATTAAAATAGCATGCGGAAAGCCCTAGGCCTTGTCCATACCTACGTTTTAAGCTATTGAACTTAAAAATGGGTTCAGTAGTGCGAGCTATAGGTGAGGGCAAAGAGCCCCAACAACAAGAACAACAGCAAGAACAACAAGAAATGGCCATACTTGTTTAAAATTTGTTTAATGCAGTTAAAAAGTCACGACACGACCCCAAATACCGAATTTCGTTGGTATATGTCAATTCTGGGCAAAACTATAGGATTTCAAAATTTGACGTTTAACATGGAAGTTCATGCTGAGGCTTCATGCATACGGCGATAAGAGCTGGACATAAATCTACGAGCTCTTGTTGATGCCTCGCTATAGTGTTTTTTATGCCTCAGCATGAACTTCCATGTTAAACGAGAAATTTTGAAATCCTATAGTTTCGCCCGGAATTTACACAGACCAACGAAATTCGGTATTTGGGGTCGTGCCATAACTATTTCACTGCATTACACATTTGGATGACAAGACTTCTCCTTCTTCTTCCCCCATGAGGTACCCCCCACGATTACCCGGTGCCTCCCCGTCCCCCAGCACCTTCCTGTGTGCCCCCTCCCTGAGGCTTGAATCAACACATTTTTTTGCAAATCGAGCTAACTCGTTGCGTTGTGGTACACTAGTCATTCCTAGCATGAGATGCACCCAAGACTCTCCCCCCCCCCCCACACTGCCTCCGTGTAACCTCTTCATGAGGCTGATGACTAACAAATTCTAGTTTGATTGGTATATTTTGCTAAGAATGACTTGTATACCAATTCATGTTCTAGTGTGAAAAGCAAGAATTTGTTGGTCAATAACCTCATACAGGTGGGTGTGATGGGGGTACAGGTAGGTGCCTTAAGGGGGGTGTCGGGGTTTACATAGCTAGCTGGAATTGACTTGTGTACCAAATTTCACGACTTTTAGCTTGATTTTGTATGATTAGACCAAATTTTGCCCCGTTACAGCTATACTACACCTGGATATCGAACCAATGAACCGATGCTCATATTTTATAGCTTAAAACATAGGTATGAAGTAGGCCTAACGCCATTTTAACGCCATTTTAATGTGACTACAATTGGTGTTGTTCTTCTTGTTGGGGAAATTTTGCTATTACCTAAAGATCGAACCAATGAACCGATTTTCGATTTTTATAACTTAAAATTGAGTATTTTAAAGGCTCTCTTATAACAGTTATTTTAAGATGATTACAATATTCTTTTCTTTGTTATTGTTGCTGGAACAAGAAAAAAAATAATAGATATTTAGTATTAAAAACCGTTTATGCGTATAAAATACGGATGTAAGCCTTAAAAAACTTAGCTCTAAAGGAGCAGATATTGGAAAAAGAATTGTAAGCAATCAGAATCGCACTAATACATGTAAAAGCAGCTCCAGCATGTTTTTTTATGATGCTGGAGATTCTTTTACACGTATTAATGGGACGCTGATGGCTTACAATTCTTTTTCGAATATCTTTTCCCTTAGTGCTTTAAGTTTTTAAAGGCTTTCATCCATTTTTTTATACGCCTAAACGTTTTTTTTTTTAATACTAATAGTTTACAAGGGATGAACGAAAAATAGTAATTAATTTAAGGCCGTCCTCAATGATGTCCAAAATTTAGCCTTCCTTCATCCCCTTTCCTCTTTCCTCTTGTGTCACACTGTGTCACAACTTTTACAACCCACCTTGAAAATGTCACAAAATCTGTCAATTCATCCCTACGATGACGGGGAATATAAATTGAAGAGAAGAATTATAAAAATTATTTTTTACTTTATAGTTTTAGATTTTCAGACTACAAAAACTGAAAACGTTAGGTTGGGATAATAATTTTCCGGTGTAATATTTTACGACAAATGTTGCATAAATGTAAAAAAAAAATATATATATATATATATAAATGAAAATTTATCTAGACACACGATAATGTGTCGCGCCAAGTTAGGCAACAATTTACACACCAAATCAACACACCAAAACATTCGCCAACTAAATCCCACCGAATAATACTTCGGTCGTTAAATGAAAACTTGTACATTGCTACCGGAAGAAGCAATGTTCTAGTTTTCATTTAACTTTCGAATTATTAAGCGGTGCGATTAACTTGGCGAATGTTTTGGTGTGTTGATATCACTCATTTGAAGGGCCGAACCATTCGGAACTTGGCGGCCCTTTTTACCAGGTTTGGTTTTTGATATGATATATATAACTGGCGTACAAAATTGTTATACGGTACTTTAAAAAAATCCTCGCTTACCGGAAACTAAAAAAAAATGTAGCTCTACACTTCGCCCAGGATTTTAGTTTATTTAAAGTTCATTTTGGTTCAGATATCACTAAACAAATACTTGGAAGAGTAGCATTTTCATTTTTTTGGATTTCTAATCTGAGTTTGTCGTGCGAAGAAACCAAGTTGAACTGAACCTTTGACCTGGTTACCCAAATAGACCAGATGACCAATAATGATTGACGAAAGAAGATGACCACCATTTTTAGACCAAGTGTACAATGCTACCAGAAACAAAATCCTTTATGTGAAGAGAGGAAAATGATGGGTATGTGTTAAAGGGATATACCCCCCCCCCCCCTCAGCAGCATTTTTCTCGATCCTCCACATCAAATACGGCCCCAAAGGTCTATTTACTTACCGTTAATCCTTCCCTTGCTAAAAATCGTTTTAAAATGTGGCGTCTAGGAGATTTTCTGTTGAATGTTGGGAAACTTTATTTACGTTCTTTCAGAACGTATATGATCCTTTGCGCGCCTACAATGATCTCGAAGTTTATCATTATGTGTGTATGCAGTACTAATTTTAATCGTTTGCTAGTAATTACTACGAGATCAAATATCTAAAAGACTAATGCAGTAAAAAATAAAATTAGTTATTTCAATATATCTACGAAGCAAACTTATAAGACACTAGCCTAGAAAATTATAAATTGTGATGTTAAAACGAGAATCATTCCGGTTTGTGAAGACATAATCTTTAACTCGATTCTGTTTCGTGTAGTATTCCCAAAGCCAACCGAGACAGCAGCTACGTTCCTCGCTGCGAGGAACGCAGCTACCACCCCAGCCAACCTTGGCGCTGTAAATGGGCGGATGGTGATCTATGCGTAGCTGTTATAGGCATGCGGAATGTTATAAGGCAGGCCGGGTGACCCTTTAATCAGTGGTTTTGTAGATCGCAGAGTCAAGTGGTCTAAAACTGCTGACCCAGAATTATTTCGGATCACACCCAGCCAATAACGTAACCCCCTATGGCCCGGTCAAGCGCTGCTAGGAAATAGTTGAATTTGCCAGTCAAGTAATGAATGATGCGCTGCGTGAAAGACCACAAAATATTTCAGTAGGCCTACCAAGAACTATTTTGTGCGCCCAGGTCCTAACAGAGGGTGAAAAAAAAAAAGCAGTCGTCGAATCGTTTCTTGTATATTTTGTAAAAGGCTAACTAAATAGGTTTCAAGGTGAGATTTTATAAATCAGTTTTTTGGTTGTTAGTTTTTTTTTTTTTTTTGCTGTATGTTTTGAGCAAGAATGATACAAACAATACTATAACAAATTAACTTCCGAGAAATTAGCGTTAGAATAATTTTTAAAAAATAAGTTTTTTTTCGCTAATTAGGTGTATCGGCAGCTCTTCATATTGTGAATTTGAAGCTGAAAATCTTTCGTCTTTGTCTATTGCAGTCATCACGAAAGACGTTTGTTATTTTTTTAAATTTTACTTTGTAGCTGTTTTTTAAATTACTGTTATTATTTTTTTATTTTTTTTTAAATTAATTTCTTTGAGCCTTAAGTCAGCCGAAGCAACTTAATGCTTGTATGGCTGAAGCGGCTAACGAAACGACGTAGTCGCATTGCAAAATATCACCCAAGTACAAAGCTGTGAACAAACTCAAGCTAGGTAATCAAGATAACAAAAAGTAAAAAAAAAAAATGCGCACAATTCATGTAACATTTGCTTTACCTGGAGTAAGTTGTTTCAATTTCAATTTAATATTTCAACGAGACTAAATTCTAATGCCAAAATTTCTTCGCGGCTGGGATGGGAAAAACTCGGTAGAAAACCTGAAACTATTGGGTTAATAAAAGTTACAGTATAGGCACTGACACAAACCGGAATATGTTTGCAAACAAGCATAAGTACAAACTCCACGAAATCCACGAAAAGTAAACTAGTGGGCCCTCTTTCTTCTCTCTGTGAGCCACTTAGTTTTCGTGAGCATATTTGCAATTTACAATCCTTAATAAACCTTCAGCAACTTTAATCATCGCGGATATAATCATATTATGACCTTTGATTACCACATCAGCTTATCTCAATTCTTGAATCGCGTGGCTGTCATTATGTGGTCGATTTGGCATGATAACCAGTCGACGAGAATACGGCAACAGGGTAATTTATAAGTTAGTAGGCTGCATTATCTGTTTACTTTAATACGTGTAAGTATCGTGGACGTAATTTGTTTTCTGATGTTACTTATTTCTACTTTGTCGAGATTTTTATGCAGTTGTGACCGCATAGTCAATAGTCATGTGACCATAAGTTCGTATTTAAGGTTGTTTAGTATCAGCAAGAATTTATAGGGTTGGGGAGGAGAATTTGTGACGGAGACCCATACTGAAACGTCTTGGATACATTCGTATTAGTTCAGCCTTAGTTTATAGAGGGCGCCACGTGTTTTATGGGGGAATTTCCACTCAGTTTTTATCCTAAAATTAAACTAAACTAATCTAAACTGGTTTGTGTTTAATTATTATTTAGCCTAGCTTAGTTGTAATTTAATTTATTTAGATTTGGGCTGAAAAATGCGCAAAATAACCAGATGGAACGTGTGGCGCCCTCTGAAAACTCGGACTGAACTAATGGGAATGAATCTAACGTGTTTCAATAGGGCCTAGTCAGAGTTACAAATTCTCCTCCAAAACCCTATAAATTCTTGGTATCAGGTATTGGAAGTTTCATCTAAATTAACAACAGAAGGGGTGAAACATAGCAGTGACCTATGTTTTAAACAACTTCCGTGCCACTCTACCCAGTTTAGACTTGGTATTGAGAATACCCTACTCAACTTTTTGTGGGCATGTCTATATTTGCGTAATTTTAGTATATATGTGCAGTTAGTGAGAGGGGTGTTAGTTCTAAACGGAAGGGGGAAAAAGTTTCGTTTTTTCTTTACAAAAGCACACCTGTATTAGTTTCACTTTTGTTTTCATATACTTGTTATTCTCCACGGCGAATTGTCACTCAAGAAGATATAGTTGCTACGCAACGACTATCACAAGTTTTTTCATAACACTGACCCGCTCTTGCTTCCTGTAGAGTAGATATGATAAGGGCCAGTGGACAGAAAAGGTTGATTAAGACTACCTAGTAACTCGTAGAAAAACAACGGATTATTAGTGATAAACCGTTATCAGTGCTGCAATTGAGGGTGGTCCAAAGAATGTGCCTGAAATTTCCGAG
The DNA here is from genome assembly GCA_023313725.1 of Lithobius niger. Lineage (NCBI taxonomy): Eukaryota > Metazoa > Arthropoda > Chilopoda > Lithobiomorpha > Lithobiidae > Lithobius > Lithobius niger. The sequence goes on along the minus strand of JAHWFP010103053.1, from coordinate 4,151 downwards.
TCAGGCGGCCCTAAATAAAGTCAAATACACTATTGTTTAGTCGGTGTTAGCAGCTACTTTGCCCCAAAACTGTTTACCTTTTGGGCAGCAGCGGCATTGCCTTAACAAATCTTAAGTACCACCCATGCTCGATTGAAAACAAATTTGGTGGACGTTTTGGAAAAATGCCACAGTTGGAAATTGAAACATGCCAGCAAGGACGGAGCGTTTTTTCTTGTTACTTAATTTTAGTTTGAATGAGTACTTATAAAGGCACGTTTACACAACGACCCGTCCAACTTGGCGGCGGTTTTAGCTCTGCCGGCTTGCAACGAAAACCGTCAATAATATGAGTTCAGAAGCGAGTGAGAAACTGTCTAGTTAGGAGGAATGCTTTACCTTATTGTTACGCATTATAAAACTGCAAGCAACTCAAACGATATCGGATTTAGCTAATCCAGGTGACGTTGTAGCCATGGCAACGACACCTTATCCATCTTGATTAACTCCAGCTGAGAGAACACAAAGGAGATACATTGCGTAAACGCTCACTAATCCTATTTATCGAAGCGTTTATCCAGTAGATCTTTATATCTGGCCAGCATTAGCCTATTAAATTGTTATTTCAAAAACTGTATTTATTACGGGATGTACGTTAAAATGTTATTAATTTGGCTTTCACTAATTCCGTATAATAATGAACGCCTCGTTTGAGCCTAGGCTTCATGGTGTATTTGTGAAATTATAGGACAATTTAAAAAATTGCCTAACTATTCCTAGCCCCGCAGCGTGAGTACTTAATTCTTTTGAGATCAACTCATGTTGGTAGTCAAGAAAGAAAAAGCAAAAAAAAATAAAATAAAAATAAAAATAAAGAATAAAACGAAAGTTTAAGGTTATTATTAAAAGAAATTGATTATGGTTGATGACAAAAAAAAAATTGTTTTTTTCACGTACATAATTCCAACCAAGAAGACTGACAGATTCCCACGCCGCCTGCAAAAGTTTGTATTTAAAAAAAAAAAGTTGCTTTTCCCGAATATTACTATTTTGCCACTTGAGCGAAATTTGATAATACTAATATTTTCATGGATGGTGGTGACAGAGTGGCGATCATTTGAAAAAAAATTTTAACAAAATTAGTAAGGCAGAAACTTTTAAAACTAGTTCAATGGTTTTAGAGGTTAAAGTTTATATAATTGAACCGAGACTAAACCAGGAAAGTAACAAACTTTTCCGTGTAAGGTTTTAAATTTTACGGTGTTACGATATAGGTTGTACTAAACGTTAATCCTCTTGCACTTAGACTTTTTTCTTTTTTTTTTTTTGGGGGGGGGGGGGCCGCCGGTGTTTTTTTCTCAGTTTTCACTTGGTTGCCTGTTATCATTTTTTCCAACAAAACACTTCGGAAATAATGTAAGTTTATTATCATACGTAATATCCCGAGAGCTAAAGAAATTATCGATGATTTTTTCCAACCCGAGTGTTTTGGCCCCTGTAAATTCACGAGTGCTATTTAGGAGACATTAATTTCCCGAGTGCATAGCACGAGGGAAATTATCTGCCAATAAATAGCACGAGTGAGTTTAATGGGCCAAAACACGAGTGTTTATAGAGGGCGCCACTAGTTTTATGTGAAAATTTCTACTCAGTTTTCAGCCTAAAATGAAACTAAACTAAACTAGCTTGTATTTAATTATTGTTTAGTTTAGCTTAGTTGTAATTTAGTCTACTTTAGATTTTGGCTGAACAATGAGCAAAAATTACCAGATGGAACGTGTAGCGCCCTCTGAAAACTCGAACGGAACTAACTGGAATGGATCTACGAAGTTTCAATAGGGACTTTTTAGAGTTACAAATCCTCCTTCCCAACCCTATAAATTCTTGGTATTATGTATCAAGAACCGAAACCGTGTCAAAAGTTCAAAACACGACAATGTGTGCACGAAGAAAAACATACATCGAGAAAGTTTGGCCATCGACGTGCAATTTTTGCGTCTGAAGGAGCTGATATCCGCTAATCAGGCCCTTCGAGCCAAGTTCGGGAAATGTTGGATACCCCAAGTTACAACTCAAAACGTACGCTTCACTCCCAATAAAAATAGACTACTAGTAATCCCCAACTCCCCCCCCCCCCTTCCCCCGGCGACATGTACCCACACTACCTGCCGTGCCAAACTACAACGAATTTTCCAATTGACTTCTTTATTTATTTTTTTCATCTTATAGGTACTTTTCAGATACCTAGCGTTCTCAAAATGGGATTGATTCGCATTGCCCTCCTAGCAATTGGCGTGGGTTTGTCAATCACCAATGCCCAGATTTCTGACATTGAAGTTCCTCCATACGCCAAGCGGATGTTTGAAGTAATTGTGGAAAACAAAGGTCAAGCCCCGACCGGCTATCAAAAACAAAAACAGTTTTTTAACCGAGAGGAACGCCTTCCCGTAAAGCACGCTAAAGACAAGTACATCGGTTACCTAGAATACGACGTGCTGCCTTTACAAGATAAGAAAAATCGAGGTACAGAACGAATCGTCATGGGTACCAGCGGCATGGGGTACTACACTCCAGATCACTACAAAACATTTGGTGAAATAGCGTGCGAGCAGGATACTGTACGGCCGTACACCACCCAAATTTTGCACGAGATTAACCATACATACCCCTTTACTGGATCCGATTGTCCTGCCTTTGCTTTAAACTGTGTGCCTAATGCATGCTTTGTATTTTTCGTTTTATTTGTTTTGAAGTTTACCGTTGGCCTGTTCAATTAAATTTAAAAGTTTTTGACACAAACAAATGTGTTATTTAAAGAGGAAGTGCTGTTTGGTTTGATTAACTGTTTTTATTTTTATTTGTGCGTATCACCGTTATAAATAAATATAGAAACAAATAAACATCTTAGAAAATAAAAAAAAAAGATAGTGAAAAGGGTAAAAAGCCAGAAAAGGATGAATAAATACGGATGCAAACCTATTTACATTGCCTTTTGGATTTATATGTTAGACTGCCTAGGTTGACTAGAAGTGCCGTTGTTTTCCCTTACATTTTAATCTAGTGCCCCTTGTAGCTATGCCTTCCAGATGCTATCTCGAAGGCAATATGACGTTCCTTGTCGCTGCTCTATAGACAACTCGAAAGCCGCATTCTCCGGTAAAGGCCAGAAGCAGCCATCAGATATAGTGTTGATCAAGTAAAAGCTAGTGAGCGAGAAAACTGTCGTTGCGTAAACGAGCCCTAAGGGCGCGTTTATGCAATAATTCATTCTCGCTCGCCGAATGCTATTTGCTAGTCAACCGTTATTTATTTATGATTAGTTTCCCGTTGCTACTAAATGAATGCGGTAATAGATAACATATTGTATATGTATTATAAATAACAACATGGATAAATTACAAAGTGCTTTAAACATTGCTACAAGATTGTCGTTTCACGCTATTTCCAAAATTTGCTATCTCCCTCAAAGTACAGCTTCTAGCAATGATCAAACATCGGTAGAATAAATAGCTTCTAATCTCGCAGCAAGAATTCAAAATCCAACATGGCATCCATTTCGTGGCTATCGAATCGAAGACAAACCATCGAATGCCGGCATACAAAAAAACAGTCCGTCGTCTTGTACTGCAGTAAAAATTGTTTTCTTGTCATAAATCGACGCTCAAATGTTGCACGCATCGTACACCGTGTCACGAGGCACGAGGAGAAGATTTGCGTTTGCGTCGTTGCTATGGTTACTACGTATAGAAAACTCGAAAGCTGCATACTACGGTAAAAGAGAGAAGCAGCCATCATGATTTAGTAATAATCAAGTAAAAGCTAGTGAGCGAGAAAACTGTCGTTGCATAAACGTGCCCTTACGGAGTCCTAGTATATTGGACTTTATCAATCTAAGGCATTTGAACAGTAACCAAGAAAAACTGCACCAATCTTAACCAAGATAATATTCAACATCGAATCCATATTAATGTGAAATGAAAGTAAAATCAGTTTCGGGTGAAACTTTGTCATTCTTTACTTTTTTCGTAGTGCTCTGAACATCTTGTAAACATGAATGTGGACTACTTTGTACTCTTTGACAATATATATATATATATATATAGGACAAGCAGGGGCAAAGTAGATACCCGGAACAAACTGAATAAAGGGCATTACAAGAAATGTACAGCTGC
>JAHWFP010103049.1:5456-18303 GCA_023313725.1 Lithobius niger | reverse complement strand
GTAACTTTTTTGTGCCGCCCCCCCCCCCCTCCCTTGACGGTGAACCTACGCCTTGTGGGCAGTGGGCATCCAGTCATTTTATATGGAGGGGGCAGAAAAAAATATGAAGACGGTTCGAAAGCGAACGCATTTTGAACAGTGTCAGTGATTTTTCATGCTCTTTTCAGTTTATTTTGAGAAATGTTCTTAACGCAACAAATTAAGGCCCCCATTCTCCCCCTCAAGTGGGCCCAAAAAATCTATGAAGCAATATAAATCATGTAAGAGAAGACACATTGTCGGGTTTGCAGCCTAAGGAAAAAATTTCCGTGGGGTCTATGCAGTCGGGGCCCCCCCCCCCTCCCCCGACCCCAACTCCCCTTCATCTACAGAATGTAGATTAGTAGTGTTTACACGAACGAACGTTTTAAGCCGAATTACGACAACGGCACTTTTTAAAATAACAAGTTACGAGGAATGCCTTGAACCTTACCGTCAGGCTTTTTCAGCCTGATACTGATAATCTGCCAGAATTAGACTTTTCAAGGCCTGGAACAATTCCAGATTTTTCCAGCTAGCGTCACTGGACATTGCATTTATTTCATTTCTGAACAAACACGACAAATAAGTTAAAGTTCAAATGTTAAAACAAAACAAAAAATTAAGAAGGAAGTGGGGGTTGCAGATGCCTCAATGGTACCGTACGAATTCTCTCACGAGCAGCGGCACATCAAGGGGGGAGGGGGGCTAAGGGGAGCACTTTCCCCTCCCAAGACACGAGATAAACAATAAAATTGATCAATTGCAAAACCCTCGATTTTTTTCTTCTCATCCCTCTTCCCCCCCCCCCCCCCATGCGAAAAAGTATATATTTACATCGAAGCTAAACAAAAAGTAAAGAATTTGTTGCGTTAAGAAAATTTCTCAAATTAAACTGAAAAGAGCATGAAAAATCACTGACACTGTTCAAAAGCCGTTCGCTTTCGACTCGTCTTCATATTTTTTTTGCCCCCTCCATAGAGAACTCCTGGATGCCCATTGCCCACGAGGCGTAGGTTCATACATATTCAAGGTTATAGGTTCATACACAGGTACAGGTCATATACAGGTTCATACATATTCCAACACATTAAGGTTTCATTTACAAATCGGCCCGAAAAGTGCTAAAGAAATAGAGATGCAAAGCTATCTCCGCTGCTTTTTGGACTTCAATGTCAGTCAGACTGCCTGATCGGGAATTGAAACATCAGCCTTTCAGACCATCGGTTGAAGTCCTACAGCACAGTTAGTCTGAAATTTAAATCCAAAAGGGAATTGAAATAGGTTTGCGTCTGTATTTATTGATTTAATAAATTTCTACACCGTTTGGACAGACCGTTTCCCGGACCTACGAAACCTGAATCTTCCAAGCACCAGAATCCCGAATCTCACTCACCTCTACACAACTAAAACCACCGATTTAACCGCTTTGACAATCGAAATTTGACCTGTCGGGGAGTAACCGAAATTGTCGTCGGGGAACAGCCGGAAGACTGAGTCCACACGACGACATAAAATTCGTAAAAATTTGGGGAGGAAAAGCTCAAAATAGAGTTTTGAGAAACGTTAACTAAATATGTACAAAACACAAGTTGTTAAGGATTCTAATTAAGTTTTCGTCATTTGAATTCGTGATACCAATGAACTGAGCGAAAATCGTGTACAGTAAGTGGCTAAACTGAAAATGCATTTGCTGCATTAGACCGTTAACTCCATGATTTGACAGGCATCTTAGTTATGAGACACGTTTGGGATGCAAATATCTTACCAGTTATTTCTAAAAGGGGAAGGCCCGATTTTAAAAGCCCAACGCACAACACGAATGACGGCCAACTGTGTGTTCTTGATATGATTAAATATTTTTCAAACCTAAATTATTCAGTGTTAGTAAACGTTAATTTAATAATATTTAAAAAAAAATTTAATTCATCAGTTAATTTAATTTGTAAATAAAATGTGTAAAAAAAAAACAGAATTTTGGTCACAATTAGGTTTTTACGACCTCTCATGCTAAAGAATGTTTACGAAAAACATCCGACATTTGCTTAACAATGTGTTACAAAAACCCAAAATAGGTCCTGAAACAGCATAAAATGCTTCAGCTTCCCGGACTCCGCTGGGGGAGCTTACAGCGCTCCCCCACACCCCCTAGCTGGTTTCGGTGGGCCCATGCTAAGGTAGTAAGAATATTTAAAAAAAAATGTTCGTTTTCTTTGCCCCCCTGTCGGGGAATCATTGCCCCCTATCTGGAATTGGCTGGCGCCACTACTGGGTAAACGATCGTAATTTGGAATGTGGTAGACATCACAGCGCTGGCTCTGATCTGGTTTCGTTAATGCTCTATGCGTTAGGCCTAACGGTGTGCGAGCGGAACCGCGGTTGTTCCCTATAGTCCTGAACAAACGCGGAAACGTGAAGAAACTCCGCCATCGCTTTCCTGCGTGTCACGCGTGGTTCATTTCGGTGGATTTTTTTAGCGGCTAAGGTGAATACAAACAGATGGGTATCATTTTATACTAACAGGAATTGCGGGTGACACTTGAGTCTCAAACGAACCACAATTTATTAAAATTCCCGAGTTTTCGCCCAAAACGGGACTTTTTACAAGGTAAACATCCTTAAAGAATCCAATAAATTCCCAAAATTTGAAGGCCATAAAACAGACAATATAGGGCCTAAGAGACCTACTTACCATCGTACATCTCACCGAGTCATGAAAAAATCGGAAGTGACGTCAAAATACTATATTAATTTTTATGCATTTTCGTGGGGAATTCTTTGACAAAGTTTCGCCACTTCATACGATGACAATTTTGACTGAATCTTAAATTTGATCTTAGCCAAAATTATCCTCATATGAACAAGTGACGAAACCTTATCAAAGAATTTCTCCACGAAAATGTACAAAAATTAATATTTTGACGTCACTTCCGGTTTTTTGGCTGTCTGTTCGCGTATGAGAGTCCGTGCGATGTACGTTGTAAATAGGGCTTTAATGCGGTCTGTTTTACTGAAAATCTTGAGAGTTTATTAAGAGTTTATTAGTTTTATTGTCTTTTTAGGATGTCTGCCTCGTGAAAGTTCCCATTTTGGTCAGAAAATTCGGGAATTTGAATAAAGTGTAATTCATGCGCGACTCGAGTGTCGGACTCGCCTTTCCTGTTAACCTATATCTACCCCAAAACAAAACTTAAGGATTCCCGCCAAGGTTTTCGGCCATGTGAAATCGTGATATCAAACGCCAAGCACTTTCGCCAAGCTAATCCCACCGAGTAATAGTGCGAAGGTTAAATGAAATATATGAAAATTGCTTACTGCGCAATTTTCAAGTATTTCATTTAACGTTTTAAGGCTTAATCGGTGGGATCAGCTTGGCGTTTGATATCACGACTTCACACGGCCGAAAAGCTTGGCGGGAATCCTTAACAAGTTTTGTTTTGGGGTAGATATCAGATCGTTATGGTCTAAATTGATAAAATCCTTTTTTTTTTCCCCTTAGAAATTACGAGACGGAAACGCCAATCTAGTTTTCCGGTCCATTTCATTTTTTATTTTTTTTGCTTTCGTTCTGTTTTGAGGACAGCAGTCACCTTTTTTCATGTGATTTCTCGTTAATAATGTTGTTAAATAAGGATCCTAGTGAATCTCTATTTTTATTGTGCAACCAAAAGTTTCAGAAGAAGGCCCACATAAATAATTTTTTTCTATGTTCGGTAGCAAAATTCGACCACACCTTGCCTATTAAGATCAAAGAAACAATACAAAACGACCAGTTTGTGAGTGAACGGAGATTTTGAACAAGGGGTTTCCTGGCAAACCAGACTCACAGTTCATACATGACAAGAAACCTATTTTAATTTTCAGCGCAATAAAACATCTGTGTGTCTTGTTCACCTACAGACAAAGGACAATGAATGAAAACAAATAAAATCGTAAAAACAGTAAAAAATGAAGGTACCGTGTTCAACACTTACAATCAAAAGTACAACGACAAAAAAAAAGGGACCAGCCCTGAAATATTGCCAGTCAACATCAAATGACTCGTCTGTGACGTCACTCACAACATGGCGGCACCCAGCTAGGTATTACAGGGCTGGTCCCTTTTTTTTTGTCTTTGTACTTTTGATTGTAAGTATTGAACACGGTACCTTCATTTTTTATTGTTTTTACGATTTTATTTACGATTTTTTTCAATGTCCTTTGTCTGTAGGTGAACAAGACACACTGTTCTATTGTGCTGAAAATTAAAATAGGTTGTTTGTTATGATGAACTGTGAGTCTGGTTTGTCAGGGATCCCCTTGTGGAAAGAAAAAACAAGAAAAAAAAGAATCAATAATTTGCGTTTGTTTTGTTTTGGAGTGGGGGGTGGAGGGGGAGGAAGGAGACTTGATAATCTGAACAAGGACAGCTTGGAAAGCATGTTCAGCATTAATTTGTGAGCCACGATCAGTTCTGTTTCTTGCAAATTTTTTTAATGTTTTTGCTGTTTTACGTTGAAGTATTAGACTACATTTTATTTGCGTTGGTTTCACCAGTTTTTCTTTAATGATTTATATTGTACGTAATTTTCCCCTTCATTTTTATTAATATTTTGTTGTTATTTTTCTTGATTTTGCTCGGTCGTTGGCAAAAACGCTGACTTTTCTTCACCCACACGGGCACGCGGGCCTCTTGCGGGGGTGAGCGTACGCTTCTTTAAGTTTTGTTTTTTGAAATATGAATAGAATAGAAGTTGTCGGCCAATAAGTTTATACTACACGTCATGGCTGTTTGGTGTGACGTGCATATCACGTGACTGGGCTAGTCCAATCAGACGGCCAAACAGCCGTTGTTCTCGATCGTCATTGGCTAACGCATGGTGACGTCACGGCAAACAGCCATTGCGCATGGTTTAGAGCTTTTTGAAGGCCCAAGCGAAAGATGTTAAGTGGAAGGTGCAACCATCAGGACAGTTGTGTTCTGCCATATGAGTGAGCAAACCGGAGTACCCGGAGGAAACTTCCGTCCAACGGGCGGGAAACCACAGGAGAAAAACTCCTACATATACATTTCCCTTCACCAGGATCGAACCGGGGTCTGTAGGAAGCCAGAGATGTACAGCTGGGAATAAGACGCCTATCGAATCTGACACCCCATGCTCGTAGCTACCCGTGCGCGAAGAGTTGCATAAAACTTAACCATATTAGAACAAAAAATAATTTGGAACCGAGCCACCATCAGGGAAACAGGCACACAAGAAATAAGTTAGTTATAGTGTCCACTGCCTATCTTGAGTTCGGCACAGGACGAAGACATATAATCGATTGTACGTTTTTGGTAGCAGAGTGCCTTGTTGATATCAAAGATGGTCTAAAAAAAAAAAACCAGTGGCGGCCGTCGATGGAAGCCGCCTCCTCCAGGAAGACTTAGCCGCTCATAAAATACTTGCAGGACTCAAGATACACCGCGCACACAATAAGTTTCTTTCGAGTTACGTGACGTGATCAGATTCGGAGTCAACGCGGAGAACCAACCTTGGATAATCCACTGCCATATCACGTTAATCGATATGGCTATTCTTCCATCGATAAAGGAAATTATCGTGTGCGCGGCGTATCTTGAGTCCTGCAAGTATTTTATGAGCGGCTACGTCTTCCTGGAGGAGGCGGCTTTAATCGACGGCCGCCATTGTTTTTGTAACCATCTTGGATATCAGCAGGGCACTCTGCTACTAAAAACGTACAATCGATTATCTGTGTTCCTTCTGCAGCGAACTCAAGATAGGCCGCGGACACTATATGTCAGCACTTTGGAGAAAGACTGGTTCGCCAGTTCGAATGCGAGCTACGTCACACTACTGAAACGAAAGTGTATGATATCATAGTTAATACATTTTTTCCCTGCCCATGTATCAACTTTGGCTTAATTGCTTCCGATTTGTTAAGTGTATGTTTATTCATCTAAAATTACAAAACCAACTGAAATAATCTTAATTTTCCCCCCTACGGAACTGGGCCACAATTTTCCGTCTCAGTTTCGTGGCCGACGCGGTTCAGTATCGGACGGTACGGTTTATATACGTGTAAAATCAAACAGGTGCCTGTTACAACGGAGACCTGTTATTCAGGAACCGTTATCAAATATGAAATCAAACCATGCGCGATACGTGGCCTTGCTCTAGATTGTCCTGGTACGGTACGGTACGCTTTGAATTATTGCGTGTGAAATCGATATTAAATCTTCGCTCGTTTTTTTTTTCTGTAAGGCGGTGGCTATTAAATGATATTGAAGAAACCTTTCGTGTTTGTCTTGAAATTAATAAAAAAAAAAAAACACGAACACCACTTTTATCCGTACACCACTTCTATTTCATTAGATCTCATGCGTTTTTTATGTTATTTTTTTTTTTTTTGTGGGATTGAAGTGGAGATTAAAACTTGCCGAGGTGACACCACGACACCACGTTCGTCGTACTTACAGACGCCCTTTAAACGGAAACTTTTAATCAATTAAAGTGTATTTTCGAGCGAAATAAAAAAAAAAAAGGAAGGAATGACGCCGGTTACATCACTTTTTTTTTTCACTGATTAAACACTAAAAGCACTGCTCAGTTTTGTTTTTTCTTTACCCGAGAAATTTCATTGCAGAAAACCACGTTAGTACAACCAGGAGGAACTTAATAAAGCATACGCAGCTTTCATTTCCTCCTGGTAAAACCTTGGTATAGTGTTCGCGGCCTATCTTGAGTTCTCCGCAGAACGAACACAGACAATCGATTACACGTTTTCAGTAGCAGAGTGCCTTGTTGATATCCAAGATGGTTACTAAAACAATGGCGGCCATCGATTAAAGCCACCCCATCCAGGAAGATGTAGCCGATCACAAAATAAGTGCAGGACTAAAGCTACACCGCGCAAATAATAGTGTGAAATTTCAAGTGCTGATTTTGTCGATAAGGATGTATCGGTTTTGAGGTTTTAAAATTTAGTTTGGTTTTTGTTTCATTTTTCCGACAAAACCTCGATCAGTTTTTGGGGTCGTTTTTCAATAAAGCCCGTCAAAAAAAATACGCTTTAATCACTCCTTTTAACTCAGGCATTGTTCATAGACTCGCTTGTTTATTCACCGTTATTGCTTTGTCGTGGAGCTCCTAGACCTTTTCTATTAAAAAAAAAAATAAGTGTGTGGTTACGCTCATCGGAACACTTCAACGTTCCTTCGTGATTGGAATTTCCAAAGTATAAAGGGTGCATTTACTTGCTGAGCTTAAGTTTGGGACCGGTCATTATTATTCCCGGGGATGGGGCGAAAATGGGGGGGGGGGGGAAGAGTCTTGAATATTTTGGGCCCTCTCGAGGGTATGGGGGCCAAAAGTAATTAAGAGCCGTCAAGGTGGGGGGTGGGCACAATAAAACACTGACCAAACTGGACTAAAAAATACTTTTTGGACATCAATAGTGACACTTTCAGCAGTTGACATTTTTTTTTAAAACGTCGTAGCTTTTGCCTCCCCGTCATGTAAGTCTTTATACGATTTTGACGTTATTTCGAGTGTCATCCGGTAAAATGCTTTAAAACCACTTTCTCTGAAAGTTTTTGCACTACGTAGTACTTACATGTTGCACGGTGTTGATGTGAAGGGCATGAAGATGCTGACAGAGAATCGAACTGCTTTAGTACTACTCAAATCCCCCCCCCCCCTCCGTCCTTTCTCACAGCGTGCCCTTCAGAAGACAGGCAATTAGACAGTACAGTAACCAGAAATTGATTAAGCGCCGGTGCACACGTGCGTTTTTTTGGACGCGCGGCGACGCAGCCAATCAATGCACACGTGCGTTTTATTAACGCTCGTTGACGCTGCGGTGCCGCTTCGGTGACGTATGTGCGCGTTCGGTTCCCTAACCTCGTGTACAAAAAATTATAGTTTGAAACAAATGAAACGATATTGCTTTTTTCGCCTATACCTCGTGAACAACAATTTATTTTAAAACCAATGCGACGAATTCTGGTACATTTATGTCCTAATTTAAGACGTACCAGGGGAAAATGTTATACATCCTTCGCAGATTAACTAAAAAATTCGGATAAGTTCTTTAATTACTTCCCAATGAGTCTTCAATCATTTCTGCTGCAACATTTAATATTTCAGGATAGTTATTTACTCCCCCAATAAACAATTCCATGTCCATTTCTTCGAAATTGGACGCCATTTTCGGAAACGCTTTTGCGGTAAACGGCGGACGCGTGCATCGCTCAAGTCACCCAAGGTACTCAGAGACGCAATTGCGTTTTTTTTTAACGCTACGGTACCGCTGCGTTGACGGGGGAAATTGCAGTGCAAAACGACCGCACGAGCGGCGGGCGGTAACGCAACGTCGACGCTGGTACGTGTGCAGTACCCAACAGATGTCACGTAAACCAAACCGCAAATGCGGTACCGCAGCGTCGACCGCAAATGCGGTACCGCACGTGTGCACCGGCGCTAAGAAAAATTGCCTAATGCTCCCATAAACCTAATAGCAGCTTCGCTCCCTTCCTTCTATTTTACCTCACCGTTCTGCTCATAGACTGTACCAACCAGCTACAGCGAGTATGTATTTATTAATTTGTTCTTATGTAAAATAAATTTGTAAAATAAAATAAAATCAAGTCATTAAACTTCAATCAAATATTTTTTTTAAGTAATAAAATGATATTTAAATTATGCCTACCTTGAGCCTTCTTGCTGCAACCATTAATTTGGCAAATTGATTCATCATTTTCTTTGTTGAATTTGAAAAAAATTCCGTACTGGATTTGTTGAATCTCTCTCTACCCATGTTTGTTGGCGAAACGGAGTAAATTATTAGGCAATCAATAGACGAACACGATGGAGAAGCATTTTCCTGGTGCTCTGGTGTCTGGTGTAACCGGCAACGTTACGTCGTCAAATAAATTGCACCATAAAATTAAAAAAAAAACTTGTTTTGTAATTTTTTTTTTCACAATATCGTGGATTCCATAATCTAGCAAATGTATGGAACAATCAAGAGAGTTAAAAAAAAAATTAGGTAAATAAAAGTAATGATAATCTGAGATGTTTCTTACTTATCACATAAATTTTGTGAAATATTTCCGTGGGACATAATTATTCATTGTTCTGCTTACTTAGCTTAGCGTAGCGTCATTCTTAACAGCATGCTAACAATCGAACTTATTCTGAATCAAGCTTAATTTAATCAAACTTTTCATTAATAAAACAAAAACAATAGGCTAAATTACATAACGTTACGTTCGATATTAAAACTTTAGATTAGTTATTGTTGGTATGACTATAGAGCAGTGACATTTGCCGCCATATTGGCACCAAATTGGCACCAGTATGGGTTTTGGAGAGCATAACTACAAGGTGCACAACATAAAAATGGAGGGAAAAACAACGGAAGAGGGGATTTCTTAGGCTTAAAATAACGTTGTTTTCTCCAACAACAAAAATCGCGTGTTTTAGGTCTAAGAAATCACTCTTCACAGCATCGGCTTCAGTATGACGCCCTTCTGTTTCTCTCTGCAGTGCCCCTTGCAGCTAACCCATTAAGGCTCCAGCGTAGAGTTGTATACAATAATACTACGTCGTGTCACTGCTCTATATACGAGATTATGGGCTAGAGTATTACTAGACACAACGATGACGACCCAGTCTGACGCCAGTCAAACGTGCATGAACCGAAAAAAATAACCGGTACTTCATTTCGGTTAGGTTACGGTTAAAGCCGCCTGTAGTTTTTCGGTTCGGCAATTCAAGCAGTTATAACCAGTTTTCGGTTACGGTTCGTTTACGGTTCGACCCCTGCTTAAGTACTACAGTGATATAAGAATAGCAGTGCTCAAACATACAAAAAACACGACGTTTCGTGATTACATTCATCTCGTCATCAGGTGCACTAAATCCATAAAATTTTCGTCAACATGTAAAAATAGAGTTGTAATCTTTAAAGTTGGAAATAAAACACAGAAAAAGATTAAAAGGATTAAAAAGAATCTAAGCTTAACCTGGAAAGAACAGATAAGCATTAGGAGACCAATCGAACTCACCCCTGCGAATGAAGTGGAGTAGTCCATTCGCAAGGGGGGGGGGGGAGCTCGTAAGGTCCTTCTAACGCTTACCCGTTTTGCCCAGATTAAGCTTAGGTTCTTTTAAATAATTTTTCCATGTTTTATTTCCAATTTTAACATTTTACTACCCTATGCTGAAGCTGTCATGACTCTATTTTGACATGTTGACGAAATTTTTGTGGGTTTAGTAACCTCGAAACGTAGTGCTTTTTGTATCTTTGTACACTGCTTGGTTTTATTATTCTTATATTAAACGAATCCCTGCTTAGTAGCGCCAATATGCATCCTCTTCATCGATCAATAGTTATTCTACTCGTCATGAATTATGAATCTCGTTACAAAGGTGGTTTAAATAAGCGCCGGTGCACGCGTGCGTTTTTTGGACGCGCGGTGACGCTGCGGTACCGCATTTGCGGTTTGGTTTGCGTAACATCTGTTGGGTACTGCACACGTATATACCTGTGTCGACGTTGCGTTACCGCCCGCCGCTCGTGCGTTCGTTTTGCACCGCACTTTCCCCCGTCAACGCAGCGGTACCGCAGCGTTAAAAAAACACAATTGCGTCTCGAGTACCTTGTGTGACTTGAGCGGTGCACAAGTCCGCCGTTTACCGGAAACGGCGTCCAATTTCGAAGAAATAAACGTGGAATTGTTTATTGGGGAAGTATAAAGAACTATCCTGAAATATGAAATGTTGCTGCAGAAATGATGGAAGACTCATTGGGAAGTAATTTAATAACTTATCCGATTTTTTTAGTTAATCTGCAAAGGATGTATAACATTTTCCCCTGGAACGTCTTAAATTAGTACATCATTGTACCAAAATTCGTTGCATTGGTTTGAAAATATATTTTTTGTTCACGAGGTAGGCGAAAAAAAGCAATATCGTCTCATTGGTTCCAAACTATAATTTTTTGTGCACGAGGTTAGGGAACCGAACGCGCACATACGTCACCGAAGTGGCACCGCAGCGTCAACGCGCGTTAATAAAATGCACGCGTGCATTGATTGGCTGCATCACCGCAGCGGCACCGCACCATCCAAAAAACGCTCGTGTGCACCGGCGCTAAGACTTGTTTCAACGTTTTCAAGAACATTCTGTAAGTCGCGGCGTGTTTTCAACACAAATTGGGAACCTGTCGAAGCGATATACTACTTTTTAATGGTATACCCAAGAAAAAATACCCCGGAAAAAATAACCCCGGAAAAAATATACATGGAAAAAAATACCCTCAGGAAAAATTCCCAAAGAAAAAATACCTATTGGAAAAAAAGCTACGGAAAAGATAACTGCGGGAAAAAATCGAATTGCTTTGTTGATTTTTTTTCCCGTGATTTTGTGTTTGTTATAGGTTAGGTTAGTTTGTCAGTTACCTTAGCTCACATTTCACCAGGTAGGGAAAGGAAGTTGCACCAGAAGCTTCTGCTGCTGTTGTTCCATTCGGCTAAATCTCATCTCTTCACAAAAAAAAGTAGTAGATTCTATTAAAAAAATATAAAAGCATAAATTATTTTTTATGAAATTATAAACTTTTTTGCCGATCTCGTGTCTTTACCACGTGACCTTGTGTGCGGAAGAGACACTTGGTGCTAACATATCGAATACTTTAATTCACTTTAAAAAAAAAAAATGGTATATAAACAGAATTTGGGGTATTTTTTCCGGGGTATTTTTTCCAGGTTTTTTTCCGGGGGTATTTTTACCTACATTTCCTTTTTAATTAGTCCAGAGGAAACCATCTACACTTACCTCAAAAGGTACAAGAGAAGCTTACTTTTTTGCGGTGGGTTAGGAGGGGAGGGAAAAGATTCTGAATATTCTTGAACCTTGGGTGAAGGTTTTCCCCTCAGGGTTGGGAGGTCGCATTTTCAATTCATCCGGCCCACCAGACATAAATAAATGGTCCCTTATTTATATTCTCGTGCCCTTCGAGCTGTCGGTTACGGGATCAGCCGGGAGGTGGCGCAACTGTACTACAAACAAGACATTCCAAACGCTCGTTCCCTAAAATGGCCGCCGAGGCTGACGTAATCTCAGTTTTTTTGCTTTCGGCTGGATTTAGTTAATTCAAGTAACGTTGTTAGTGCGGCAACAACATCTTCGCCCTCGCGATTTTATTCCAGCGGCGAGAACGAAAGCGAGTCATAGCGTAAACACGCCCTTAAATTCTTTAAATTGCTTGAATTTGTTTTCAAGGGCTTTGAATTCTCGAAATTGCCTGCTAGCCCTGGAAATGGCTAGTGAGGTCCTTAAATTCCTGGAAATTGGTTGCTGCCCTTGATTCATGGAAACTGCCAGCTGGGTCCTTGAATTCCTGAAATAGCTACCTATGTACTTAAATTCTTGGAAATTGCTAAGTTAGTTCTTGAAATCATAGAAAATGATACCTAGTAACTTGAATTCCGAGAAATTGTTGCTACGTTCTTGAATTCCTAAGAATTGCGAGCTAGGTTCTTGAATTCCTAGAAATTGCTATAGCTAGCTTCTTGAATTCCTACAATTGCTAGCTAGGTGATTGAATTCCCAGAAACTGCTAGCTATATACTAGGTACTTGAATTCATGAAATTGCTAGCTATTCTTGAATAACTAGAAATTGCTAGTTAGGTTTTTGAATTCCTAGAAATGGTTAGCTAGGTTCTTGAATTCCTAGAAATTGCTAGCTAGGTACTTGAACTCCTAGATATTACTGGCTAGGATCTCAAATTCCTAGAAAAGATTACTGGCTAGGTCCTTGACAATTTTTTTTAATTTTTCT
>JAHWFP010103035.1:0-20397 GCA_023313725.1 Lithobius niger | reverse complement strand
TAATGTTAAATGGTAGATGGTAAATGCTTTTAGGGGAAAATGTTCCTAGCCTCTGCACGCTATACTACTGGAGTTTATTGTTCCTATAACACCGTAATCGTATCAAACGATGTTTTTCCACTTTGGCGTTTCTGTTGACGCCCCCGGCGACATTTTCCGTCCACAAAACAGGTCCTTATTTCCGATTAGCGCAGACAGCTACACCAAATCTTGACAGTGAGGATGTAAGAAAAGAAAGAGAAAAGAAATAAAAGTGTACCAGATAGAGAGAAGAAAAGAGAACGAAAGCGGGGGAAGGAAAAAAAGACAGGACATCGACGACTGGGGCGAAGTGAAAGTGACCTTGCTAGCAGCTAAGTTTTGGCATCCCATTCTTGACCATGTCACCACAAGCTGTTACAGTTTCGTAATCCTCCACCCAAGTGTTAGCTCGCGTCACTTGACCCTACAAGAACAATTTATTAGTCTCGGCTGTCCGAAAAGTTGCAACCGGTGATAGATCTCTTACAGGAAACGGACCGTTCCTTAATGCTTTTTAAAAAAAAGTTTACCCTCTTTACCTCTTTTGAATACATAAATAAACACAAATTGCTGTAAATTATAGAAAGAAAAGAGAAAAACAAGCAAAACATCGAAAATCATACACTAGAAATAACGTGGTACACTAAGCCGCCTTTATGCGCCACGTTTCGTCGGAGTGGCACGACCCGGATTCGAACTGGCTACCAGATCATTGGTATAGTGCCTTTACCACCATGGCCACTCCTCCACTGGGATAAAGGTGACTCACTGAACCCGTTATAAAGTCACAGCAGTGACAAGGGCTCCATTCAACCGAGAATGCTTACGGTCATGGCAATGGAGAAGGAATACGTTGCACCGACAAAAAGTAAATGGCTTACTGTACTGTGTTATTCCTAGTGTATGGTTTTCTCGGTTTGGCTTGTTTTCCTCTTTTCGTTTGAATACCGCTATACATACGCAGTGGGGGCATTTTTTTTACAGTCCGTATGTACGTAAGTTAAGGTGTCCTCCTTGTCCTCCTAGCTTGGGAGGGACACAACGCTAAACACTCGGCTTGGCTTGCTTGCTGTTCTCAAGTATACCAAGGAATCTTCACAAAACTAGACTTAGTTATTTTCTCATCGTTCTCAGCCATTTTGGGGAATTTACTTAGTATATTTGGCCTAATTCGGTCTCTTAGATAAAAAATAAAAAAAATAAAAAAAGTAGTGCTCAGAATACCCTAGGTGACGCAAATTAAACGGTGAACAAAAAATAAAAGTCACGCGCAAATGTAGGCAGGCAATGATGACAGGCAAGCAGAGACTGGTTGAACTTGTACGGACATTTAATAACGTAACCCGTACGAAATGCCCATTCAAGTTCAACCAGTGTCTTCCTGGATGTCGTCATAACATTTTTTTTTTATTGGACTCTATAGCTTCTTCAAATAGCATTTTTTTTTCCTTCCTTGTTATGAATTGTAAACTGGTTTGCAGCCCAATCTACGAAAGTGACATCATGCTTGCACTGGTGATGTGGAAGGACATGTGGATTCATAAAGTCAGTACCGGTTATCAGGAAACAAAATGTAAAACATTAAGTTCGTGTAAGGGCTAAAGGTGAGTCTCAAAACCATTACCATTGCTTGTCTTCAACTAACGTGATCCCTAGAAGACTCAACTTTTGTGTCCTCAAAGGATCAACGTAGTTGAAGAGTTGAATAATTGTGTCATACGGGACGGAAAGCCAATGGGCTCGAGATTGGTTTATTAAATACGGATGCAAACCTATTTACGTTGCCCGTATTACCCATTTTTTCACGCCTTCTAGTGTTTTTCACTGGTGTGTGGCGCGCAGTCAAGCGTCCCTCCAGTGGCGATTGGAAAAGTGTATGTTTCATGTATTTGTGTGCGTGTTAAATGCTGCCTATGGACGTTTCCTTTTGGCCGTGTCAGTATGGCTCAGCGGTAGGACCTTGGCCTTTGATTTCAAAGGTGCCTGGTTCGATTCCCCGCTGAGGCTGTCTGACATATAAGTCCAAAAGGCAACGTCAATAGGTTTGCATCCGTATTTATTAAAAGAATGATTGTGTCAGCGCTCAGTAAACAAAATGTGAAACAAGTTCGTGTAAGGGCTAAAGTTTATCCTGTTTAAACCACTACCACTACTTGTCTTCAACTAACATGATTCCTAGAAGGCTCCACTTTTGTGTCCTCAAACGATATCAACTTAGTTGAAGAGTTAAATGATTGTGTCAGTACTCAGCAATAGTTTAATCATTTTCACTACTGGCTGGCGTTGTTCTAAAGTTTTTAGTATTTTTCACAAAGTTGCAGGAACCTGGAACATAAAAACGAAGAGCCTTTCTCAGCTTGTTTACAAATTTAAGTAAAATGTTTTCGAAGACTTCACCTTTTTTTTTTCAGCGTAAACCTATACTCCTCCTTCTAAAACAAGCCGACTTTGGTTGTTGGCATACGAAAACCTTTCATTTAAATTTGAAAACAAGCTCGAAAAGGCTTTTCTTTCCTCTACGAAATTTGTTTTAAAGTTACT
Source organism: Lithobius niger (assembly GCA_023313725.1). Lineage (NCBI taxonomy): Eukaryota > Metazoa > Arthropoda > Chilopoda > Lithobiomorpha > Lithobiidae > Lithobius > Lithobius niger. The sequence goes on along the minus strand of JAHWFP010103035.1, from coordinate 17,835 downwards.
TTTTTTAACGTTTTAGATGAACGTACACATTTATTTTTAGTAGTGCTTCGGCCCACCAGTTATTAATAAATTAAGAGAGAATAAAGCCTACTACAATTGCACAAAAAAAAAAAAAAAACAATGGTAGCACAACGTTATTCATTTCATCCCGTTGTCAAGTGCTCTAAAAAGTGGAGAAAAAGAACTCACATGTCAAAGTCAAGGAACACTATAATTAAAAAAATTAAAACAGATTTTTTAAACTTTTTAAATTTAGTGCTCCTTGATTTTGACACGTGAGTTGTTTTTCTCCACTTTTTAGAGCACTTGATAACGGAATGAAGTGAATCGCGATACATTGTGCTAACACTGTAGTTTTTTTGTGCAATTTTAGTAGGCTTTATTCTTTTTAAATACTAGTGTTGCTTTCTGCTAGGATAGTTATTAATAAAAATACACTAAAACGTTATATGCTGCAAAGTTCTTTGTTAACAATTAGAAACTCACCATTTCTGCGTATATAACCCTTTGCATCGTTTCTTTAAACTTTTTACTACAAAAAAATGCTATAAATTCAGTGCTAAAAACTTTTAAATTTCCGTCTCTTACCAAGGCAATTACAGGAAGTATATATTTAAAGGCGGATCACACGTATCAACACGTCTCGTATACCTAATTTTAAATACGCCATTGCTGTAACGTATACTTTGCAGCTGCACAAGTTGTAAATCAAATGAATTTCTCCTTCAGCAGTTGCCAGGCTCAAACGTGAGGTCGCTGCATTGATCACCATAGTGACGGCGTGGTAACCCTGACAAGCCGTTTCTCATTTGTTTCGCCATAAATTTCACTCAAAGAGTTTTACAACTCTCTTTCCCTCGTCAGAGAGACGAAAAGTAAAGCGCGTCAGTCAGCCAGTCAGTCCTCCACTTAGATTTTTTTCTTTTCTTTTTTTCCTTCGTTTCTTTTTATTTTGGCGAGTGGTGTCGCGAATTGGTTCGCCAACGACGGAGTTGCTGGAGTTTCCCAAACCAACGTTTTTCGGTCTTGCTGGGAAAAAAGGACGGGGGAAGGGGGCGGGAGGAAGGTGGGGAAGAACGAAAGGAATCGGTATGGAATCAGGCACAGTTGGGGCGATGTGGGGGGGGGAGCTACAGTCTTAGTTTGAGGATGTGCCGGTGTAGCTAAAACGTTCTTCTTTACCAGAAAAGTCGAGAAGTTTTATTGCCTACTTTGTCGGGCATCTTCCCGCTGGTTTTCGGAGTACTTCCTCCTCTCCGCGCTTAAAAACGATGAGATCTCGAAATGGGCGATGGAATGGAGACTGAGTAGAAATGGGAGGGGGGGGGATGTTGGGCTATGGATGGGGAGGAAAGGAGGGTTATGTAGTATGCACAAGGTCCGCAATTTCCGTTTTAGTCTTTCTAGCCAACGGAAATTTTCCAGAGATTTCTTCAATGTCTCCAAGAAGAGACTTCGTGGGTGAGCAACGCATAGCGACGAAAACAAACATTGAAAACATAGTCAAGTTTCATGTCTCTCTTTTCAATTCAAGTCTCAAGTGGCCGTCAAACGGTGGATGATTTGACGAAAAGACGTGTATAGTGAATTTGAAACAATAAGAAAGAAAATAGGTTTTTTTTTTAACACGCTCTTATGAAGGCTTGAACCAGAAAGAGTGGTCTCTGCTCCCTACCCCCCCCCTCCAGTTTCATGAAAAATTTTAACACTATCCTCAACGCCTGAAAGCTTATTATGCGAAGTTAAAGATAACAGCTTGGTAAATCTTAGCGGGAAGTACTGTGGAAAAAAAATCATGTCCATCCAATCAAGATCCTCCTCTGGACCAGAAGATTCAAAGCAGATGTCTGGAAGAATGGCCCTGAGTTTTGTAGAAGAGGATTTTTCAGTCTGAAAACCTATCGGAAATTTTGCACTTGACACATTAACCCAATGTATCCCACTAACAGAAAATGACCGGCTGGCAATAAACGATTTTCCGGCCCAAACAGACATGAAACTACATTTTACACCGTCATTAACAATCTGAAGATAAAGGAAAGATTTTAAAAAAGCGTATTTACAAAGTATTCGTTTTGAAGTCATGGTTTACCAGGAGCGCATAAAAAAAGTAGTTCGGTAGGAACGAGGAGTATTACAGGGTGTTAGGCAATGTACCAGCGTATGACGGTTACAGAGACCCACTCGGTGAATGTTTGTACTGCAAAAGAAATGCACCCACCTCATAAGGAATCTTGATAAGATTGGCTTTCATGACAAGATAGCTAAGTCCGTACATCGGTTGGTCCTACACAGATCTGAGGAGGTTTTATACTGGTTCTATACTGGCAATGGACAAGTTTTTCTTTTACATTTCAATTGAATCCGTCAATTGAGTTCGTCACTGAATCCGAGTTAATAGTGAAGTTGCCAAATGCTGATTTTTCGCCTACCATAAAAAAAACTGTCTGCACAAAATGATTTTGCACAGAGATGTTCTACAATACGTCTCTACTTCAAAACATAATGATGTCACCTCGGTCTTTTTGCTTCTATCGTCTAAACCGTTCATCCGATTGAAATTAACCTGTTACCAACAATGTTTAGAATACAGTTTCCTTCAAAAAAGGTTCTATTCATATTTGTGGTAAAATTAATCCTTCTTGCCGAAATTCGTTAAGTTATTTTAGGCCGTTACGCATGTTACATATACAATTTCTGACTTTGAACAGCTCTAGTACCCGTTCTAATTCGGATAAATGAACGTGATTAGGTTTGATGAAAGATTAAGATGTATATTTTCCAACAAGGGTAATTAAAGCGATTTATATTAATTAGGAGCTAAGCTACGGCAGTTTACATACGTTGTAGCATTGTGCTTTTCACTCTATTTTACCAAATGTTCCATCTTTAAACTGCTGCACCACCCGTTTGAATTCGGATAAATTGAAGTGATTAGTCTTAGATGAAATATGGAGATGAATATTTTCCAACAAGGTTAATTAAAACGATTTATATCAATTAGGAGATCAACTAGTTTTCTACAGTGTAACGCTGTGCATTTTGCTCTATTTTACCACAAGTTCTATCTTTAAACTGCCATAGCTTAATTTATATTAATTTAAATTGCCCTTGTTTTAATTACCCTTGTTGGAAAATATACATTTTCATCTTTCATCTCATCCCAATCACGTTCATTTATCCGAATTATAACGGGTGGTACGTCAGTTTAAAAATGGAACATGTGGTAAAATAGAGCAAAAAGCACAGTGCTACAACATATGTAAACTGCCGTAGCTTAGCTCCTAATTAATATAAATCGCTTTAATTACCCTTGTTAGAAAATATACATCTTCATCTTTCATCTAAGCCGAATCACGTCTATTTATCCAAATTAGAACGGGTACAGCCGTTGTTTAAAGTCCGGAATTGTATATGTAGCACGTTAACGGCCTAAAATAACTTAAATAACGAATTTCGGCAAGAAGGATTAATTTTACCAAAAATATGAATAGACCCTTTTTTGAAGGAAATTTTATTCTAAACATTATTGGTAACCGGTTAATTTTCAATCGGATGAACGGTTTAGACGCTAGAAGCGAAAAACTGTTTTTCGTCGCCATTTTTGGACGCCATCTTGAATTCCCCAAAGGTGCCAAGGTGGCATCATTGTGTTTTGGAGTACGGACATATTGTAGAACATCTCTGCGGAAAAACATTGTGTGCACACTATTCTTTTGGATTTTTGTGCCGGCTGCCGGATAATAAGGTCAAGTTTTTCTTGTACATTTCAATTGAATCAGAGTTCGTCAATGAATCAGAGTTCACAGCAATGGTCAAGTTTTTCATTTAATTTTCAATTGAATCATGGTTCGTCATTCCTCATTCCTACGAAATTTATTGTCTCCTGGACTTTTTATTTACTTTTATTTCTTTGTTATTTCTTTGTTAAATTTCTTTGTTTATCATTGAATGCCGGTTAATTCTGGAACTAACGAGTTAAGTTGTGCACACAGTGTACTTCAATTGCATATTGTACATACTGGTTCTTCTACTTATGTAGCAGTTATTATTATTTTTAGCTTAATTGTATATACAGTTAGTTCACACAAAGTGTACACACAAAGTTCAGCCATGAACTTCCTGTCTTTCGTGGAAATAAGTAAAATTAAAAATATGCAAAACAAACTGTCAATATTATCACCAATAATATACTTTAAGCAGCACTCTTTAAGTGTAGCAAATTGCAGCGAAGAATGAAAATGTAGGCTTGCAATTAGTGGGTGGAGTGGTTAGAAGGAACGCTTAATGAGTTGAGTTAAACAACGTACGTACGTGCATTAAGTGTGACAGTAAAATCGTCCCCGATGTACGGGCTTGCGTCACTTCATTCCACACATTAAGGATGTCGTCGTTAATATACTGCTGCCACTCTGAACCCTTGAGAAATACTGAGAGAGTAATTAATTACTACGTCCAAAATAATTATTGCAGCTAAGAGCCTCAGAAACGGCACTAAATGTGACGGAACAATCCTCCACATCCTCCTCTTATATACTCCCAAGAGAAATCGGCTCCTCCTTTCTCAACCCGAAGACGAAAAGCAGACCTGTTGCACGTGATGGATCAATCCTACAGGAACGAGGTAGAAAAGCTCTGCGAGAAGACGTTTCCTTCTCTTTTATCTCAGCCTACAGAAGAAGAGAAGCAGAGCTTTTACACGTGACGGAACAATCCTACGGAATGAGGAATAAGGGCTGGTTTACGCAACGACAATTTTCTCGTTACTAGCTCTTACTTGGTTGATACTAAATCTGCTGGCTGCTTCTCGCCTATACCGGAGAATGCGGCTTTCGACCTGTCCTATACGTAGTAACCATGGCAACAACGCCAACGCCGATTCTTTTCTTCGTGCCTCGCGACACGACGTACGATGCCTGAAACATGACAGCGTCGATTTATGTCTGGCTGCGAGCAGCTATTTAATCTATATACCGTCATCTGATCACTGCTAGACGCTGTTCTTTGAGCGAGAACAGCAAATTTTGGAAACAGCTATAGCGTGAAATAACAACAATGTTGTAGCAATGTTTAAAATTAATTTTACACTTTGTTCTTTATCCGTGTTGTTATTTATACTACATTTAATTTGTAATCTATTACTGCATTCATTTAGTAGACATGGGAAACTAATCGTAAATAAATAACGGTTGACTAGCAAATAGCGTTCAGCGAGCGAGAAATAAACGCGCCCTAAGGGCGGGTTTACGCAACGACTGACGTTTGCATTCTTGCAGCTAGAACTCAATCGCGATGGCAAAGGTGACATTGCCATGGTAACAACGCTAAATGGATTAGCTAAATCCGACATCGTTTGAGTAAATACTTGCAGGCTTATAATCCGTGCCAATAATATAAAGAATTCCTCATGACGAAACAATTTTCCCAAACGCTTTTGAACTCACGTTATTTGTTATTTTCGTTGCGAGGTGGCAGACATAAAACCGCCGCCATGTTAGAATTTCAGATGATTTCTAGTTTCTAGCTGCGAGTTTGTAACAGCGAGTGGTTGCGTAAACCCAGCCTAAGGCCGCATTTACGCAACGACTCGCCTTTGCATTCTCGCAGCTAGAAGCTAGAAATCGTCTGAAATTCCAACATGGAGGCGGTTTTAGCTCTGTCGACTCGCAGTGAAGACACTTAATAATGCGAGTTCAGAAGCGACTGTGTAAATTTCGTCAGGAGGAATTCTTTATGATATTGTCACGGATCATAAACCTTAAAGCATTTACTCAAACGACGTCGGATTTAGCTAATCCAGATAGCGTTGTTACCATGGCAACGACAACTTTGCCAATTCTCGCTGCGAGAATGCAAAAGCGAGTTGTTGCGTAAACCCGCCCTAAGAATACTCTGCGCGAAGACGTTTCTTTTCTTTGCTCAACCTAAAATATGAAGCGCAGGACTGTTACATGTGGTGTTTCAGTCCTCTTCAAGCTCTGCAAGTAGACGTTTTCTTCTCTTCTGTTTCAGCCTAGAAGATGAGAAGCAGAGCTGTTACACGTGTTGGAACAATCCCACGAGAATGAGGAATAGGGAAGGAACGTTTCCTTCTCTTCTCTTCTCCCTCAACCTAAAATATGAAAAGCTGAACTGTTACACGTGGTGGTTCAGTCCCATGGGGAAATGAGGAATAGGCAAGCTCTGAGAGAAGACATTTCTTCTCTTCTGTCTTTGCTTAGAAGAAGAGAAACAGCTGCTAACGTGACAGAACAATCCTACTGGTATGAAGAATAAGGAAGCTCTGCGAGAAGACGTTTCCTTCTCTTCTCTCTCAACTTGAAAGATGAAAAGCAAAAGTGCTACAAGCTTTGGGTGGGTCCGAATTAGATTCCTGCAACCATGAACAATGGCAGAAAAGAGGACTTTTCCGGTTAAATTTACTGGTAGCGGGAGGAAAGAAATTGTGTCCGGGTTAATGAAAGACAGTTGACACCGAGAGAGGGGGTGGTATTATTGTGGTTGAAGGAGCAGCTGGGGAAACTTTAATTACCGGTATAGAGGGGACCCACTTATAAAGAAAGGATGAAATTGGGCTACCGTTGCCTTGGCCTTACGGAAACGAAATTGCGGGCTTTCTTTCATGCTTACCGGAGTGGTAGCCTCCGTTGTGGGGGTATGACGAAGCAAAATGCCTGGCAGTTGAAGATAGGCCAAACGAGGAAAAGAAAATGTTACGTTCTGAGATGGCAAGAAATTGGAAAAATCTTGCCGTTCAGATAGGATACTACCATCCCACGTCACTCCACTGTAGTCGTGTGTATGTAAGGTATAGGCCTATACGTGATCCAGTGAAAAGAGTCGAGATGGAATTTTATGGTGTTGTTGTCCCTGCTGGAGGCTGTTATTACGTATTTCAACGCAAATCCCCTCTCTTCGCACCGAAGGACTGGCACTGAAGGAAATGGCATCCGATATTGCTTCCTGAAGTCGTTGGAAAAAAGGATTACTCACTAAACTTATTTTATACCCAACATTTGTTGCGGTATAGGAGACCAGAATGCAATCGGGTTTCACTTAGAAAAAAAGTGCAACCAGTCCTTAGCCTTCCACTCCAACGCGGAAGTTTTTAGACGAGTCACGAGTTTTTCACGAAAAATGAGTTCTAGTTCGCTTACAATATTCTACTCATTTTATTTATTTGTTTAATTTGTTTTTGCACTTGCAAAACTACCCAATTATCAGTGCAGAAAGGAGGTGGTAAAAATAGCTTCGGTGTATATAAACCATTCCGATCTAACAAATGGATACATCAAACACTTTCACTCACTGAGAGGGCTGTAAGTAGTGGTTATTGGCATACTTTTGCAACAATGGTCCCTCTATACGTGATTTATTATGATAGTTTTGTTCTTCCGAGGCTTAGCCGAGGCGTAAGCCGAGGCGTTAAGAGCCGAGGAAGCAAAACTAATTTTTAGCACAGCGAGTGTGATATGTGTAGTTCAAATTATCAAATTTTCCGTTATGTTCTTGAAAAGGTTGGTTAGAATCGTGTTAGCGTTTACACAAAACAAGCCCGTTATTTTATGAAGCCGTTCGGTATTGTTCTTTGTTCTTCTCTTTGAAAATTATTTTTGTCAAAACTTGGCAGTGAAAGTCCTGTTGACCTTCTCTCTGCCTACGTGATAAAGCATGTAGGTTGGCGTTATTGTTCATTGTTATAAGTGTAGCAATATGTAACTTATTCTGACACTTATAACAATATGAACGCTGACAGGATAGCATAGAAACTGTAAAAGTGTACCAATAAGTGACACTTACAACAATACTGTATCAGATTTATTGTCGAGTTTTATAACAATGAAAACGAAAAAAGTATGGTGATAATAATGGCTATTCTTCGAAAGTTAGTCTTAAATAAATTTAATGCTTGTGCCGATAAAGGGGCAGAATTTTTAACCTGTCTAGGAGATTCTAGGGAAAGAAGTCTAGCATGGGAAGGCGCAAACCCGTGCATTCAAACAGGAAACTGATGTTCGTCGAGGGGGGGGGAGGGGGTTGAGGCTTAATGGCGTGTCGGCAGCTAGGTCATTAGCACCAACCTCAGCCACAGTGCAATGCCCCGGGATGCCACTGTGCCGCACATTACAGAGATGTTGACCAAACCCCAAAGCTAAATGTTATTTAACATCTGTAGCTGCTCCAAAAATTGAAGAACACCGGACAGGACCCAAACTGACAAGTTATGCCCCGCGGAAGGTGGAAATGGCCGCGAACACCATCAAGATGATGACAATCAACAAGAAAGTGACGGACCTTGAGAGGCCGGCGACACCAATGAAATTCAGGAGGGATAACCCCCTCTCAAAAAGAAGCAATGAGTAAGGTTGGTGCGACCAATACACAAGCGGGCTAAAACCACTCTTCCCGGTGATTGTGGCGACCATCCGAGCGCCATTCCTGGAGTTGCATCTATAGGACAGAATAGATTCCATAACTACGAAAAAAGGCTGGTGGTTTCTGACCCTACCCTGACTAGCACTGACTGGCAAAGACTTGCCCTTGCCAGTTGCCAACCAGATCAATGCTTTTAGCTACAACTAAGCCATCGTGCAGTTTGTTACCGTAATGAAATACGGATATGAAGGAACTCTGGAGAGGCCACGCATGGAAAGCCCATGCTTCTGGTTATTAGTAACTTTGTCCTTTTCGTTATGTAGTTACTTTTGGTGACCCGAATTTCTGAACTTAATGCACCTTTGGGATGTGGACTTTTACGTTTTAGGTTCGTACTTACCAGCGAAGAATTGTGTGACGTGTTACACGTAATAATTTTGAAACTCATATTTTGTGTAAAAGTATCTTCAGTCGTCCAGCTTGCAGCACTACCGGTGAAAATTAGGATTTTCAGGCCATATTATCGTGTGCGCGGCGTATCTTGAGTCCTGCAAGTATTTTATGAGCGGCTACGTCTTCCTGGAGGAGGCGGCTTTCATCGGCGACCGACATTGTTTTTGTAACCATCTTGGGTATCAGCAAGGCACTCAGCTACTAAAATCGTACAATCGATTATCTGTGTTCGTTCTGCGAAGAACTCAAGATAGGCCGCGGACACTGTGGGCTTGATGATCTGACCAGTACATGCCTACTTTGTGTTAATTTTTCTAGGAACGACCATCAGAGCCTTGAAGATAACATCGCGGTATACATCACCTTGCAGCGTTCATTCCATAAAATACTAAACGCATCACTGAACCTTCGCAGTATGGCCGAAACAAAAGAAAAGGCGACTTTACTTTTAATTCAAAATGCTTGGACGGATAACCGGAAATTTGTTAAAGTCTATCGCTAAGGGAAGAAACAAAGAACCATGGCACAAATGACAAATTAAAAACACTTTTTCCAGGACTTTAATTGTACCCATTTTACCCATCACTACGCACGAATGACAAGGATTGTATATTTAATTTTTCATACCGCAATTTCGCACAACAAGAAGGTATAAATTGTTAATTTTTTTATAAGCGGTGCTTCCGAATAAACAAAGTGCTGTCTGTTCAAGATTGTCTATAACAAAATATAGCTCTTCACTGAAATATTTTAGGTACTTGCTTAAAAGGACATACCTTCCCACCTTTCCCACCTTCGATCCCACCTTTCCATTGGTCATGCCATTTAAAAAAAAATAATTTTTTTTACCTATACGCAAGCTTTTTAAATTGTTTTATCTTGTGTTAGTTTTTACCATTCCGCCTACGCATTCCCTATTTTTCAAGATTTTTTTAAGTTTTTTTTTTTTACACGCATCTTAAATGCAGTCCTTTTTTAGGCTGGCAGGCAGCGATCCCCGGGAACCTTGCCAGACTTGTTGCTCCGGCAACAAAGCGCTAATTATTGTTATTATTATTTCCAGCATCCTGCTAGAAATAGCTTTTTGCGACATTTACTTCGGGTAGAATTGATATATCAATCCCGTTTCTCACGAGGGAAAAAAATAGGAAAAAAAGAATGCCTTTGCAACATTTACACACGTCTGAACAGGAAAGCCAACTGGGAGGAATGTACCTTTAAATAATTCTATCGCCTGTTCTCTCCCAGCCATTGAACATGGAATTCTACACCCCAGTACAGGATGAATTTTGGCCTGTCTTCGTGACTCTGATCGACAGTGGGATTGTACCATTCTTGTTGTTTACTGGTTTATAGTATGCGCGGCGTATCTTGAGTTCTGGAAGTATTTTACGAGCTGCTACGCCATTGTTTTTGTAACCATCTTGGATATCAACAAGGCACTCTGCTGTCAAAAACGTACAATCGATTATCTGTGTTCGTTCTGCGGCGAACTCAAGATAGGCCGCGCACACTTTAGTTGTTCGGGTTAAACACTTTGTTGAAATGCCTGGCTGCACAAGAACTGTTGCTGAATGCTGAAATTTTACCGACAAAAGAAGATAAATAAACCAAACCACCGTCGTATCTTTGAAAATATAAGCGCAGCAGGAACACTGGTAAGAAATATTGAAGTATAGGAGAGCCGGAAATATGCACAAGCAAAGCAACAAAATTACGACGTTTCGGGTCTTACAATGTCCCGTGATCAAGCCAAAGGTGCAGACCAAACCAAAGCTTTTAGGTCGAACAACAGCACACATTTAAAATACACTGCCCATATGAATAGATATAGGGAACACCCTCCAAATCTGAGTAAACTGAAAATAAAACTAAAAACGGATTTATAGCTGATGAGTTGAAGGCAGTTGCTTACTTTTATTAATGTAAGCAGCTTATTTTAATTGTGTTCTGTTGCTAACGTAAGAGGTTAAGCTCTGTTCTCCATTTTACTCGATAACGGGACATAGTAAGTCCCGAAACGTCCCACTTTTGTTGCTTTTCTGGTGCACCTGTCTGGCTAGCCTACTTCAACTTACTGCTTTGGCGCTTTTAGTTTTTACTGGGAAACAAGCCACGCCGACGTAGACCTTCCTCAGAAAACTTGCTGCAGCAGTATAATGTACCAATATCTTGGTCCCTCCCGGACACATGGAACTTTTACAAGGTTGTTTCTGTATAAAAACAATATGAGTTTCCTTATGCAATTTCAGTAAACTAGCTGTACCCCCGGCATAACATACGCCAGTCTACCTGGTTCCCGCAGCTTCTCCGGTATCCGTCTTTCCTCCCCCGTGCCAAGAATGAACCTGCTCCGTGTGTCGCCTCCCAACTTTGCTAACTTTTGGTGCGAGCCTCTCATCACAACTAAGCGTATTCTATATATAGAAACTGCCCGTACCTAGCGTGAATCTCATGTAAGAGCGTATCTTTCCCCATCTCAACCATATCAACAATAACAACAACACAAATTGACAAACACCCGTCGTAGCGTCCAGGAACTGATCGAAGGCCAGTGTGATTGGAACGGAGAACGACGTGCCTTTACTTTGAGAGGTAGGGTAGGTGGGGGTTGAATATTTTACAATCCTTATTTTATTTTACAGAAATAAACTTGTAAGGGATTCGTTTATCCAGGAAGGATCAAAATATTTATCGACTAAAGTTCTCTAGCTGGTTTCTGAGGAAACTCAGCCGGTCTTGGTATTATTTGTTTACCCGTTGTTAGATCAGGGAAGAGGGTGAACATCATTGTGCAACCATCAGCTGAAAAAAAATTCATTTGTGATCGTGGGCCGGGAGTCGATCCCAGGTCTTCGGATAACATGTTGACTTCTCTAACCCTAAACTACCACGGTACTATCCAGATCGCTGCCGACACGATTTCTGAAGATTTCGGCTCAATTCCAGGCGCGGATGAAAATTTAATTATTTTCGTCTAGATGGCCGCACACTGGTCTTCACTGCAATCTGCAAACGCAACGACGGGTGTTTGTTTATGTACGCTGTTTTACCTCCATTGAATGTTTAATATGGTGTACCCTTGCATCTTGACATAACAGTTCTATCTATACAAACTAAACATTCTGCTAACTGGGCCTACTTGCAACAAGGGCACAAGCTCCAAAACATATAGCCATAACTAACATCACTAATCAAACACAGTGACATTAGCTTTTCACAGTGCCGCACACTGACAAACCGTTTCAAATTCAGTCGAAATCTCTAGAAATAACTTTCATTAGACTGGAGGCGAACAACTCCAAATGGACAGCAAAATTAAGACTTAAGTTACAATTTGACAACCTTAACGCAAATGGCAAGTAAATAGCAAATCCTGCATGGAACTCGCTTAGCGAAGAGTCAGTCTCAGCCCTATAATTAGACACAAATAGCTGTAAATAATATTAAGGAAAATTGGAAATAAGCCAAGAGCGAAAATTATACACTAGAATAACGTAGTTCAGTAAGCCACCTTTATGCACTTACGTTTCGTCGGAGTGGCATGACCCGGATTCGAACCTGCTACACAGTTCGCCCCCAAATCACTTGAAGAGCGCCTTAACCGCTATGGCCAGTGGATGATAAGGCCATATCGGCTAAAGCGCTATGCAAGTGATCTGGGGGCGAACTGGGTATCCAGTTCGAATCCGGGTCATGCACTCCGGCGACACGTAAGTGCATAAATCTGGCTTACTGAACTACGTTATTCTATGTGTTATTTTCGCTCTTGGCTTATTTCCAATTTTCTCAGCCTTATTGGAACGTATTTTTAGAAGATTATTAAATAAACACTGTTTCAAAGCCTTTCTTCGACGGCCGGAGTTCTATGACCGACGGCACTGCCCCTTTTTCTTCATTAGGGATAATTGTTAGTGGTTCCCGGACCCTTTCCTTCCCCTCTTGGCTTTTTTTTTTTGGCAATCAAGTGTTTTATTTTATTTTATTTTATTTTATTTTATTTATTGAAATCAACTAAAGGTCAGAAAAATAAGGAAAGAAGGGCGTAAATAGCCAACATGTTGACGTGCCCTTCCCTTTATATCCTGGAAGGAAGGATATGAAGGGAAGGGTACCTCAACGCAATGGTTATTTGCGCCCATACTTTGACAAATGGTGCCTATATTAATGGTGCCAGAAGTTACTTCATGTTCTTTCCAACCCCAGCATTCATCCCAGTTCTCCATGCTGCAGCCTCCATGCCCACGTGGATTATTTCGAATTTACCTTGTAAATCACTGAAGCCCGACACTCACTCTACTCGCAAGTAGATTTTATTAACACAGAAAGCTAAATTTTCGACTCTCTTGGGAGCCATTGACGAAGAATCACGAGCACAGCATCAACAACGCGAACCAGAGGCTATTTGTGCAGACCCAAATGTCCTCTGTAGTCTGTACAAATGGCCTCTGGACTGCATGGTTAATGTGCGTGTGCTGCTTCGTCAATGAACCCAAGAAAGTCGAAAATTTAGGTTTCTGTGTTAATAAATGTACTTGCTAGTTGAGTGAGTGTCGGACTCAGGCGATTTACAACGTTTTCCTCGCTGCTGCCCTTTATCATTCGAGTTTACCCTTCTTCGCTCCACATCAACGGTCTTCTGCTAGTTGCGATGAAATATTAGATACCTAGCCATCTTTTTCTCTACTAGATCATTACACATTGCTCTCGTTTCGTAGTGACGCGGCTCTCATCCCCTTCCCCCACGAAATGCAATCCCCCTGAAATGAACGTCTCAGCAGGTTTCGGATGCCGGTTTTCAATCAAACCATCCGAAAAGAACTGCGTCTACAAACTTTGTCGTTGAAGAAATCTCGCCAAAAAGAGAGAAAAAAACCGGCTGTCTTAGACGAAAAGAATCACGCAGGTAATGTCAGCGGGAAAGAGATGCTTCATCCCCTTGTTAATCTCCACCAACCAGGTTCAGGGAGGTAAATCGTTTAACGAGGCAAGGTGAAGAGGAAGCGTCATTGTAATTAAAAATTAATGTAATTAATGGTTTGACCCCAGTGTCCCATTATATGAGGCCATATTTTGCTTAAAACATCTCCTATGTTTTTAAATATCTTTAATCAAATTTGGGATATACAGTATCCCTTTGGTCGATTCACCCCTTGTCTACATCATAGACAAAGTGAACGGAAACATAACACGGAATTCCAAACTATATCATGAATTGGAAAACAAAAACGAACTCGTGCGGTAAACGAGCGGTTTACTGAACGGTTTACTGTGCAAAACAGGAACGGAACACGAACAAGTTTTTCTTATAGGATTTTAGATACCAGTGTGGCTGTAATGTTTATTCCACGTGAAATAAATTTACTGCCGTCTTCAGTCTTTCGACCAGTAACCAAAACAAAACCATTCCAAAATTTAAAAATCTTGCCCGTTAAAAAAGGGGAAGATATTGTTATCATATCAAAAACCAAAACTGGAAAAAGGGGCCACCAAGTTCTGAATGATTCGGCCCTTCAAAGGAGTGATATCAACACACCAAAACATTCGCCAAGTTAATTGCACCGCTTAATAGTTCGAAGGTTCATTGAAAACTAGAATATTGCAAATTCCGGTAGCAATGTTCAAGTTTTCATTTAACGTCCAAAGTATTATTCGGTGCGATTAAGTTTGCGATTATTTTGGTGTGTTGATATCACTCCTTTGAAGGGCCGAACCAGTCGGAACTTGGAGGCCCCTTTTACCAGTTTTGGTTTTTGATATGATATCAGTCCTTTTTTTTTTTAATTGTGTATTAGACTCTACTCCACTACCGTGCAGATGTGTAATAAAGTGGCACGTCAACAAGAAACTGGTTCTCAACAATTTTCTACTACCTTTTGCCTATAGGTCGAACCATTTTCAACTTGGTCACCTCTTTATAGGTTTTGGGTTTTGTTTTAATTTTGTTGTAATTTGTTTTATTTCGTTAGTTTGGTGTGTTGATATCACTCATTTGAAGGGCCGAACCACTCTCAACTTGGTGGCCTCTTCACCAGTTTTTGGCTTTGTTAATTTTGTTGTTTTTCGAGTTGGTTTATTTTTCGTGAATTGGACGTGAACACAATTTCTTTGGCAACTTTGTTTAGATTTATCGTGCTACACTCAGTAGTGTGTGTCTAGGCACTCACGTCAGTATACACGTTGTTATTGTCCGAATTTTGGCTGGCCAATGAGAGACGATGCCGACAATACTAACAATGGTTATAACAATATTTTCGTACTTACGCGCCATCCCACGCCATCCTCGTTACACCCCTAGGCTCCAAACCATACAAGGTACGCAGTTCGTATCGTACTGCAGCCATTCGTTCAATTTCATAGCTGGAAGCCTTCCCGTTATCTCGGTATCGATGAATAATCACCCTATGGAAATTAACATAGGGATGAGCTGATTGAAATTAGCTTAGCTGGCATTCCTACACGAGTTATGTTTTGTCAGGTGGGTCATTGCTCTCGATTTCAACACAATTTAAGCGTTTGTACCGCATTGTTATTTTTCCCCAAGTACCTGAAATGTGCCCAACTATGCTTCAAGATATAAGACACTAACGCTATGGCGCCGCGCTACAATGGTTTACAACCTCGACAATTGAACTGATGTGATGTTTGTTGTGATGATTGTAGCCTAACTTGGAGCGACACACTAGCGTTTGTCAAGATTTCATGTTTTATTACGCCAGTATTCAGTACAGTGCAGATCAAATTAACGCGCAGCTCCAACACACTCACATGCCCGATACAAATCTCACACAACTCGCGCACCCTCCCTAACTCTTGTTTGGCCAAACGTTAAATTATAAAAAGAAAAAAAAAAAGAAAAAAAAGAGCAAATCAAGCAGTGCTACAGAAAAAACGCAGGACGAAATTTCGAAAATTATCAATTTTCGTCTTCAGGTTTACAGATTTACTAATTTAAAAATGGGGCAAAGGCCACCAACTCGTCCTGTGTTTAAAAGTACAACTGCAGCAGTTTAAAAATCAAAAACCACCAATTACTCCTCTCAGAAGAGGCAGTAACGGTGGTTAAAAAGCATTACCCAACCACCTGCTACTAGAGGGGAAGCCAAGTTGCAAGGCGAGGTGTGTGCAAATCGGGTCACATGTTTTCATAGGTATGGTCGATTCGTTAAAGCAATGGGGGGTTGCATAGAATGCCTGTATAATATGTAAAGTTTAATTAAGTGTTTTTGTTACAGGAAAATAATCTTTTAGATATATCTGAAGACGAAAATTGATAATTTTTGGAAACGTGGTTCACCTTTTTTTCTGTAGCACTGTTCGGTTTTCCCTTTTGATAATCTCTTAGCATGCTTTTCTTCTGCATGGCCAAACGTTGCCAGTGTTCGTCAGTAAAGTCGTCTCCTTTCCGTTCGTCATGCACCTTACTGATGATACGTGACGATTTTTAGTATCGATTTTCAGCGACGTCGTTAGTCAAGTTGCAGCAATACAACGCATTCTCTCATCAAGCCCTAAACCAAGGATGCTTCCATATATATTTCATATGGTTTGGCAATATGCACTGTTTGCAATGCTATTGCCGGGGGCACCGCCAGTTCCGCTCACACGATGGCGCCAGCAGCCAGTTAAAGTTAGCGGCGGCGCCGAATTAGTATTGTGGTGATAAGGGAAAGGCTGCGCCGATTGCTTGTTTCGTGCTAGGATTCAAAACGTTTCTCAACAGAACAAATTCCTTTGAAGAAGATTCGTGCAACACTACAGGCTTAACGTCTGGATACGAGAAATCTCACGAAATGATCGGGAGTTGACAAAAAGACGTTGATTTGGAACCTCACTTTGCACCGGTTAGTTCTATGTATGTCCACAAACTAGCGGTAGCATTGGAACGCATGCGCGCAGCTGACAAACACTGTCAATGTATTAACTACGTCTTTTGTTAATCCTAGATTTACACCCGTTTCAGGCGGACACGTGTTAATTTAACTGTGACTAGTTTTCGCCTCACCATGATTTGATTGTTGAAAGTAATAGAACCAAGATAGAACTGCCGAAATCACGAGACGGCAACTGTCGATTTAACAGTTGGCGTAGTCCAACAGTTTTTCGTGTGAGATGTAGTTAATTTTAGACACGTGGGGCTAAACGAGTTTTATTTTTGCTTTATTTATACTAATTTAAAAAAATTAAACGTGTTTAATTCAATATTTCACAATTATTTTGTTTGTTTGGCCTTTGGGCAGCTGAATTTGGATAACTTGCCTGCGTTACTTGTTGTTGCCTAGCAACCAGTAGGCGAGACTGAATGACGCGTTGCGTTACGAACCTTGTTTTCAAATCGTTTTTAAAAATACTTCTACTGGAGTAAACATTTTCTCACTTCACTATGTTATGAGAGGAACCATAAATTATCTTTCTTCATTGTTAAAATTATTTTATTTGTTTTACGTAGCCGTAACAACGTCTCGAAACGAGACCGTATCACATCATGTCCATTGAATTCAATGCTAATGCACCGACGAGCTCGACCGATCGTGTTCGCAGCGCCACTCGCGACTGGAACTGTCCCTTCCCCAAGCTCTTAGCATAGCACTGCCTAACCATATGAAATATATATGGAAGCATCCTTGCCTAAACAGACTGGCTGCTCGTGGCTGCATGGCGTTGCACGATGGTGTACCAAAGACTTCAAAATCGCTCGATAAAAATAACACCAACCATACGATTCTAGCAATTTTGACCTTGTAGGCACGTAGTAACGCATTGCTTTGCAGGAAATTTTCTTCTGTCTGGAGAGGGCTTCCGTCATTCGTTCGTTTGCTTACCAATATTCTAAACTGTAAACGATCAAAACCATTTGAATGTAGCAGCAAGATTCCAGTGGACTAAACACTACAGCAACACTGTGGTATCTTTAAAAAAATCAGGGAAAGCTTGTCCGCATTCCTTTCCTGTTTGACCTCTATTCAGTTAAGCCTTATCTTGAACAAGAAACGAGTACTTTTTTTT
>JAHWFP010103033.1:0-17804 GCA_023313725.1 Lithobius niger | reverse complement strand
AATAGCAAACGGGTGTTGTTGTTGTTGCTGTTGTTTTCACTTAAAGGAGCCCAACCCTAAAAGGGGAAACCAGTTTCTGAACAAATAGTTCATTCCCGATGTTTTCACCATTAGAGTCAGCATCCAAAAATTAGTTAAAACGGATAAAAAAAAATGTAAGGCATATGATGCGGAAGTGGCCCGAAAGTCGCAGGAGTGGCGGATGTGTGTACAGAAGACCAGTTGCGACTAGGCAGTCGCTGAAGCAGCTGTCTGAACCGTCTGTGCTAAAGGTGCTATGGGACCGTGCACAAATGACGTCACGCAAACAGGTTAGTGGGGGAAACCCGGAGTGTGACAGTTTCGGACAAGAGGGAAGGTGGGGGGGGGGGGTTCATTACTTTTATGACGTCACACGTATATGAGAATAACTATCAAACCGATGGGATAAAGAGCAAAAAAAAAAATCATCAGAAATTTTGGGACTAATTTCACGAATTTCACGAATTCCTAATTTTCCAAACTATTTCCCTCTTCATTTGAATTAGTACATTTATTGGCCTATTTCCAAGTTCCTCATGGACAACTGCTCGTTTGTGTCCATTGACAGTGTCATTTGTAAGGATCGAACCCTGTTAGCTCGCGACTCGACATCTGACCTCCCGAGGAAAGTATGCATTGCAAACGGAGCTCCTTAAACTACATGCCTCGTCGGAAAACCACAAGTCTAACCACAAGTCTAACCCCATGGTTGACTTAGCACCTGGCTTGCCTCCTCAACTTAATCATCAAAATTTTAAATGTGTCTTTTTTAACGCTAGAAGTGTCGTCCGTAATATTGGGTGTTTTCGGGAGTTGGTGCAGAGGGATAACTTTGACATTATCTTTGTGGTAGATAGCTGGTTCCAGTACTGAAGCCATGTTGGTGGATATCAAAAAATACATCGTTATTCGTCGTGATCGGGGTAGCTTGGGTGGAGGCTGACTTGTTGTCCACCGTTGCGATATACCATTGGTGGTTGAAAGTGTTGCACTTGATGTGGAATGTATTGCGATGTCCCTGCCTTGTTTTTAAAATAAATGTTGTTTTGGGGTACCTCCCTGATAGTCATGATGAGGAAGCTATTATCTCGCTTTGCAATTTCACGACTAACTCTTTTGAAAATCAGTACTCCAGTATACTTCTCGGCGATTTTAATCTCTCCACTGTGGACTGGGGACGAAATTGGGCACCGAACAGGGACCACCGTCGTTTCCTGGAGATCCTTGCTCCCTTGGGACCCTTATCAACTTGTTGAAAAACTTCAAAGGGTTTCAAAGGGTTTAACGAGCGTTAACCACTCCTGGTCATCTGCCCGAAGCCTTAAGGCCATATGTCTGTTGAAGAACTCACTACAGGCAAACAATACTTTGGACTTGGTCTTTAGCGATAATGATAAACTTGTATTTGGTCTTAAGGTGGATGATCATGTCGGCAACAGTGATTACTGTGCCGTTTCCTTCTCTATTAACCTCCCTTCTTCGGTCTCTACTCTTCTTGAGTCTTATGGTAGGCTGGATTGCGACAAGCTGCTCGATTCACTGTCGTGTGTAGATTGGGATGCCCTTATATTTAGGGTCCACACGACTATCGACCAGGCATGGAACTGTTTCCAAAATATTCTTATGGATCATGTGAAACTTTGCCATGAACCCTTTCACAGGAACAGATCTACATCAGTCCGTTTGCCTAGACGCCTGACCAAACTGCGTCTACTGAAACTCAAACTTTGGAAACGCTATAAGTTTAATCGATGTGAAAAAAACAGGCTAGAATACAATAAAATACACTTACTGTATAGAAACTTGGCACACTTTACAGGAGGCGGCTATCACTCGTGAAGGCAGTCACTCTGCCCTATTTAGGTTTTATCGCTCTAAAACATCTCTACTAGAAAACTTCCCATCTTGAAAGTGGGCAACCGTTATTTGACAGATGACCTTGCTAAGGCTGAATCATTCTGTTCTTTCTTCGCGTCAAATTCAATCACGGATGACGGTGCTCCTTTTCCCTCGCCCTTAATTCCTAGGCCCTTTAACGACAAATGTGATTGGGTGTCCTTCTCTGCTACTGTAGTCTTGGCTGCCATCAATACGATTAAACCAAGCCACTCGCGGGGTCCAGATGGCATGTCTGCGTTTCTTGTCAAAAAATGTTCACAGGAACTTTGTTACCCTCTTTCCTGAATCTTCATAATCTTCTTTGAGCAGGATCGCATTCGTTTAAAGTGGAGCTCTGCCTTAGTTATTCCGATCTATATAAGAAGGGGTCTTCTTCTGATCCTTCAAACTATCGCCCTATTGCTTTAACTTGAATGGCCTGTAAGATTATGGAATCCGTTATTCGGGACGTTATACTTAAAAGTTGAGTTTTTTTGAGGCACATTCTGTAATCAATACTGACCAGTTTGGCATTTTTCCTGGTCGTCCTGCTACTCTTCAGTTTTTGCTTGTCCTCGACCGTTGGAATAGTACGCTTGATACTGGCATTCTTTCTGATAAGATGTACTTCAATTTTTAAAAAAGCATTTGAGTCGGTGATTCATCAAAAATTGTTGTTTAAAGTTGAAAATTGTGGTATTGTTGGGGGTCTCGCTAGATGGATCTCTGCCTTTTTAAGCAACCAAACACAACAGGTATCTATTGCCAGTACTATCTCTTCTAGTGTTTCTGTACCACTGCTTTTTGTTATTTACCTTAATGACCTTAAGTTTGTCAATGATAATATGTTTGGGTTACATTTGATGACCTAAAAATTGGCACTGAAAATTTCCTGCAGTGTGGATCTGTCAATCCTGATTTCGACTCCCAAAACGTGGATGAGTGGTCCCGCAGATGGCAACTCCCAATCTCAACTAACAGATGTTTTACCTTCCATGTTGGCCATCAGAGCGTTTGTTTCAATTATCGTTTGGAGCAATCTACGCTACCATCAGTCTCGGAGGTCAGAGGCCTTGGTGTGTGGTTTTCACAGAATCTGAAGTCATCACGTCACTCTCAAAAAATTACAGGTCAGGCCCATTGTCGGGCAGCCATTGTAAATAAATGCTTTACTTCGGGGCACTGGTGTACCAAAGTATGGGCCTTCAAGGTTTTTGTAAGACCACTGTTAGAATATGCCACTCCAGTATGGTCACCGCATCTTGTGGGGGATATTGCCCTTCTTGAAGCTGTTCAGCGCAAATTTACAAAGCGTCTTCCAGGCTTTCGAGATTTGAGCTACTTGGAACGTCTTATTTGGAATGCTCTGAGTAAGCATGCTGTAAACCAGTTCATGGTTCAAGGGTTTCGTCATTCACTGTTCTCTGAGAATCTCCTGCCCTTTCTTAAACACCAAATCTAGGTTACGGTGTCAGTGGCTCACCGCCCTTCCGTTTTCCTGCCACATGGCGTTTGTGACGTCATTTCCCTAGTGGGGGGAGGGAGGGGGGGTTGTTGCGAATTTTCCTCTTGTCTTTTTTCGCTCTGAAATGGTAAATTTCTCTCAAAATAATATTTTCCTCTCTTACTGAAACCTTGTGCACAACGATTTTTTTTAGTGCGGTCATATTTTTATGCTTGATTATACAACTGGTCCCGGCTTATCCTATACGCCAGTCAAGTAGGAAACCAAGTTATCACACTGCCCCGTATGTTGTCGCATTGGCCATTGGGGCCCAGAGTTTGACAGCTTATGGGCCGTTTACAACATAACCGACGTTATACCCTTCACATTCCCTACTGCTCGCCCGTTGTCATTGCTACCGTGCAAAGAATGAAAATGCTTCCACTTTTTCACTGCTATCGTGCAGAGAATGAACGTACTTCACCTATTTTATTGTTGCCGTGACCTGTGCGCCCTATTGCATTAATTTGCTACGTTTTGATTGGTTGTCATAATGACTGCCTGTAACCGTCCGCATCAACACCCCCGCTCAGCCAAATATATGTATGTTAGACGTACTGCGCGGTAGCTATCACAGACCGAAACCCAAATACACACACACCCATAACCACAACTGGCGGTAGCCACACCGAATTTTTTTAGTAAAATGTTAATTCTGGTCAGGTGGTAGTGGTTGCCAAGCCCTCCATGGAATAATTGGTTTTTTTTTTTTTTACCAAGTAATTTACTGTTACTAGTGTAAAAAGTTTGGTATAAAACTTCGGCTACACCCCCCCCGCCCCGCCCCCCACCCTCCGGACCTGGGCTTTGCACCTAGCAACTATCAGACTAACTGGCCTGTCGTTTGATTATTCCCCTCCCCCCCGACTCCCCCTTCGACCACCTCACTCAAAAGCTGGACTCACTCACGAACCCACCACCCCTAATTATTATGATGCTCTATAACAAAGAGTAGTAATTTCGGTAAGAGGTTATTAATAACTGGATACACACGAAACTCATTAGGTAAATATGAAATGGACATTAAAGGGAATGAACTGAACCCTTTGGTGCCGTGGCAAATGTGGACGTGGCCAGAGCTAACGCCTAAAAACCCGCGGACACGTTCCCTAGGCTATCAAAGGTTTCGTGGTACTAACGCAACTCCCGGAATTCTTCGTAAATTCCGGCATGTGAAGTTCCGGCAGTTCTGATTGGCGTGGCCCTTGGAAGAGAATGGTCCACTCTGTCCTTTCTATATTACAAGCCATTCATTTTTTTTTATTATAAATTCCAGAAATCTTTAATTCACTTAAAGATATCTGCAATTCATGCAAAGATATCTATAATTCATTCATTTAAAGATATCTGCAATTCAATTACAGATATCTTTAAATATGGCGAATTATAGATGTCTTCAATTGAATTGCGGATATCCGTAATTCAAGTGCAGATATCCCTAATTCACTTTCAGATATCTTTAAATGAATTACAGATATCTGCAAATCTATAATAAAAGAAGGAATGGCTTGCCAAAATGAAGCCTGTCAAAAGTCCGCTCTAGATAACGTGTCTAAGTTTTTTTGTAAATTAAAAGAAAATAACGTAATACGCTATATTAAAATGAAACAAAGCAATCTGTACTAAGCTAAGCAAAAGGCAACGAATGAATACAAACGTGAAAACACGTCCAAACCAATCACACCCATCTTTTCTTGCCCGAAGAAAAACAAGAAATGCCAAAGTATCACGAATGAGAAAACAAAAACGAGCTCGTTTGATGTTTAAGGTATAAGATTTAACTGAACCAAAGTCAAAACAGCACGAATAAGCTTTGCTGTAAGGTTCATATACCATAACACTGCCGAAGTGTTAAGTCCATGTGAAACCTTACTGCTGTCCTCAACCATTGCAATCACAAAATCAAAATGTTTCAAATGTTTTTTTTATTTTTTTTTACAGTTTTTACTGTTGATTGTTGACCCTGGTAATAAGTTAATGATTAGGGTCTGCTTGGCTTCAATCACTGAAACATGGTAAAAAAAAAAAAGAATCATCATTCCGGTGATGAGCTGAACTAAGAAACGTCTTGACTAAAGAAAATTTTAAAATTTATAAATTCAAAAAAAAAATAGCGTGCTATTGAGTTGTGTATGGTTGCGTGTTTATCTTATTCTGTTATTCCAAGCTACCTGATTTTAAATTTAACAAATATAAAATATATATTACGCAGTAATACATGCACTACGAAACAAAGCCGTTTTATACTACTACGAAACATGGTTTGGGCCTATTGTAGACGGAGTGGATAGAAATTTTAAATTTGTATTTACTCTCATTTTAAGACTTCGCAATACTTGCTAAGGTTCCTTAAAAATCTGGATGCAATACTCACTCGGCTATGTTTGAGTTTTGGTGTGAAGCTCTTTGCTGACCCTTTTCACATTTTTTTAAATTTTAGATAGGCTTAAGCTACGTTTCATATTAATTTTAATAGGCTTTCGTTTGCTCCAACATTTAGTTTATGTTCCTTTTTGCAGCGTCTTTTCCGTCATCACACCGTTACGTCAAACGCCACGTGCCGCGGTAAAGGTGACAAGGGGCGTGTCACCGCCAATAATGCTGTATTGTTTGTGTGTTTGTTTGTTTATCTTTCCTAGATTTCAAAGGGTTTCAAAGGAATTAACGAGCGTTAACCACTCCTGGTCATCTGCCCGAAGCCCTAAGGCCCTAGGTTCCTAGATTTAAAATATTAAATAATAAAGCATTTAACTGCAAGCCAAACAATCATCCGCAACGATAGTAGGCCTACTTTACTAATAGTCAGAAGATTCAAATGATCCGTGGATCCCTAAGGCGCCTCCTACGACAATGTTGAAACCCACACCTCTGGCACATACCACACATGCGCACGCTAATTTTTTTTTAAAGTTGGAATTATCACAATTGTATCTTAGACGATGTTAGCTTGGGTGTGAACATAGTATTTAAATAAATCTAAAGCTTTCAGAACTGTTAGGCCTAATTTTAGCTACCGTTTATTTCGTAAGCAACAACAGCAGTTCGCTTCGTTCGAGGTTAGGCCTATTCATTTTTGCAACATAGGGTAAAGGTACAGTTTTCCTAACAACCAAGAATCTTGAAACTATTATACGAAGCCATCTTATTGTTCCGTGTTGCAGAATAAACACGTCGTCTGCAGGTACATTCATTTTATATGAACCGTTTCCTCTTGCTGCGACGATTTGAGGTTTCACACTTGGGATTTATGTCGAGAGTGTAAACGCAGAGTTCAATCGCCATATTGGGTGAATTCCTCCTAGCATTGTTTTTCACATGAAACGAATGTGAGTCTTTCACAAATCCATTTGTTTGTTCGATTTTTCTGCCTTCGTCTAGTGGTTAAAATGCGATAATCAAATGTTATTATTCTGTTGAGATACGTCGAAAAAGATTGTTTGCTAAAAGGAAGCAACAATGATTTATTTTTCGGTTTTTAAAAGCTCACTTGATTACCAGTAGCAGCACGGTGTATGCTTCGTCGGAATTCCTTAACTATTCCAAATTCTAAATATACAATGGCGAGTGTCAGATCGATAAATTCGAAAAATCGTAATTTCGTGGATTATAATTGATCAATTTACAGCAAATTCGAGATCAGCAGTACTTTTTGGACTATCTAGCAATGTGGCACAGTTCATAGCAATCTGCCCATTGGTTTGGGATTTACACAAACTACAAAAGTGCAGCCAACCAACCAAAATTTTGCAATTCGATGTCCGTTATAGACTACGCTACGCTCGCTTCACTCCATCTGCTCCGCAAATTATTATTTCTGTCTTTAGGCGTTAAAATCTGTGAAAGTTGGCCGCTAATTTAATCTGCATTGTATTGACAAACGACGTAAATAAGACATTAAATACCTGTTTGTTCCCATTTTCTCATATTTTTAGTATTTGTTTCTTTGGTGGTTGCAGTGAGCTCACGTGTACTTAACAATTCAGCAACATTGTGGTATATGAAACCTTACAGAAAAGCTTATTCGTGTTCCTTTGCAGTTTTGACTTTGGTTCAGTTAACCATTACCTTACATATCAAGTAAGTTCGTTTTTGTTTCCTAATTTATCTTTATGTCCAAGGGAGAATACACTTTGCAATATAACTAGGTGCAGGTGACACACGCTATTCAGCTGATCTATATGCTTAACATGTTGTCTGGACAACACAACAAGTAGATGAGCCTTTCGACTAATGACACCGTATCAAGCTTTTTTTTTGCTCCACTCACAGCAACGTCAAGCCTGAGTAATAACTGTCCATATTTTAATAATTATGACAGCACGTAAATAATTCACACTCATGAAATATTGTGCTTGTTCGTCGCATCCAAATTATTACACAATAAAATTAGGCACGAGTTTTACATAACTAGTGTACGCAGTGCAGGCTATGCTCTTAATCGAAGCGTTATAATCAACTGAGCTAAAAATAAATTATTTAAAAATAGTTTTGGACCACAATACATCATGTCAAATCTAATAAACTATAACGGTAATTATTTGGAAGTTTTACTTTTCAAGCTACCGACTTAATTCACCTAGCTGTCGAACCCTTTCATCGTTACGGTTCACAAAATCATAACAAAAACCTGATTTGTTTTTAAAAACAATTATAAAAACACGTTATAACGGTACTAACAGCCATATTGAGGCCGACGCCATATTACGAGATGAGACCGCCACAAGAAAACCCGATTTCCACCAGAACATTAGTGAACGGAAATTATCTCTGGCCGGACAAGTTTTTGATTGCGGTTTCTGATGTCATATATTTAGCCGCAGCGAGCGCACGTAATTTGAAAAAAAAAATGCCATCAGTTTTGTGAACACGACCGTGATTTCCAAAAAAAAAAAGTTGGTTTTCGATTTTTTTTTCCCCCGTAATATCTGCAAATAAGGGTAAATCAAGGTCGCAGTTCACGAAAATGGTGGTCAGTTATTTCCTGCCGCACTCGCTGGGGAAGCATAACATCAGAAACCGCAACCAAAAACTTGTCCGGCCAGAGATAATTTCCGTGTACTAATGTACGTACTGGTCAAAATCAGGTTTTTCTGTTGCGCTCTCGTCTCGCAATATGGCGTCAGCTTTAGGGCGCGTTTACGCAAGGACAAGTTTCTCGCTTACTAGTTTTTACTTGGTCAATACTAAATCTGCTGGCTGCTTCTCGCCGTTGTCGGAGAATGCGACTTCCGAGTTGTCTATACGTAGTAACCATGACAACAACGCGGACGCAAATTTTCTCCTCGTGCCTCGCGACACGACGTATTACGCGTGCAACATGACAGCGTGATTCATGACAACAAGAAAACAATTTTTACTGCAGTACACGACGACGGACAGATTCCTGAATACCGGCATTCGATGGTTTGTCTTCGATTCGATAGCCACGAAATGGACGCCATGTTGGATTTTGAATTCTCGCTGCGAGTTGCTATTTATTCTGCCGTCGTTTGATCACTGCTAGGAGCTGTTTTTTCAGCGAGAAGAGCAAATTTTGGAAATAGCGTGAAATGGCAACAATGTTGTAGCAATGTTTAAAATGACTGTAGCACTTTGTTCTTTGTCCGTGTTGTTATTTATAATACATTTAATTTGTTGTCAATTACCGCATTCATTTAATATCAACGGGAAATTAATCGTAAATAAATAACGGTTGTCTAGCAAATAGTTTTCGGCGAGCGAGAAGATCTCGCTGCATAAACGAGCCCTTACTATGGCTGCGAGTAGCGTTATAATTCTTTTTAAAAATAATAAATACGCGTTTTTGCATATTTTCGTTATGTTTTTCTGAACCGCAACAACGAAAAGATTCAACTGCTAGGTGAATTAAGTGGATATCGTCATAAGTTAGGTTTCCAAATAATTACCACTATAAGAGCAGATGGAAAACTCAAGATCCCAAAGTGCAATAGGTTTTTTTCAGAGAAGTAGTTCGAATTTAGTTTCTTGCCAGTCAGAGGGCACATAAGCCAAATACAATTGTAATCCTTCAAATGTAGACAAATCTTTTTGTCTCACGCCTACCTCAACCCTTCATGTCAGATTCGTGTGTTTTTAGCGTGTTGGCGTTATCTCTGTGGCACCGCGATGGGTTCCATTTTTAGGTAGATTTGGTAAGATCGAGGCGTGTGGAAGAGGGGGGGGGGGTGGTGGAGTATTGAATCTGCTGTATAACAGCAAGAATTCATGGTGTTGGGGAGGAGAATTTGTGACTGAGACCTTTTTTGAAACGTCTTAGGTTCATCCTCATTAGTTCTGTATAAGTTTATAGAGGGTGCCATGAGTTTTATGTGGGAATTTCTGCTCAATTTTCAGCCTAAAAACTGAACTAAACGAAACTAGCTTGTGTTTAATTATTACTAGCGGAGTCGCTTGCTTCGCTCGCTCATTCCGCATCGTCTCGCTCCCCTACCCCTCCCCTTTCCCCCCGTCTCGCCCCCCCCCCCCCCATTTAATTTGCCGTTCGGTCGGTAGATGGCATCGTATGTTCGCGCTGCTGGCCGTTGCGTTCCGGGCGTAGCTACTATCTCAGCGGAGCTGCTAGTCTTATAATTTGCCGTTCTGTTCCGTCGGTAGATGGCACCGTATGTCCTGCTGGCTGCGCGCGGCTGTAGATGCAGATGACTGCTTGGTATGTCCTGCTTGCTGCTGCTGCCTTGCGGATTTTGTGTAATTATATATATAGATTTAGTTTAGCTTAGTTATAATTTAGTTCACTTTAGATTTGGGCTGAAAAATGAGCAAAAAATTACCAAATGGAACTCGTGGCGCCCTCTGAAAACTCGGGCGGAACTAATAGGAATGAATGTAACACGTTTCAATAGGGACTTTTAAGAGTTAAAAATTCTTCTCCCCAACCCTATAAATTCTTGATAAAAGCGATAAAGCGAGGTGCTAAATGAGGTACTGGCCCCGGGTGCTCAAACACCTTGTTACTGGGTGGACCTGACAGCACTTCCCGGCGTGGTTAGAATTCCACATTGGTATATCCTGATGCCATTCCATTACGCACATTGAAACATAATTTTGCGGCGATTACAAGGCTGTTTAAAATCAACCTTTAC
Organism: Lithobius niger; assembly: GCA_023313725.1. Taxonomy (NCBI): domain Eukaryota; kingdom Metazoa; phylum Arthropoda; class Chilopoda; order Lithobiomorpha; family Lithobiidae; genus Lithobius; species Lithobius niger. The sequence goes on along the minus strand of JAHWFP010103033.1, from coordinate 7,298 downwards.
GTAACAGTGTCCACGAATAATGGAATTGATTTAAACCTTTTATCAACGCGGATAGTGACGCACCTCACAAATTGACTGGAAAACCCGTCATCGTTTATCAGCGCCTCGTAATCGGTGAAGAGGCAAATTGGACCTGTTCATACTCTCCCTTTCTGCTGTTGATCAAAGAGTTATTGATCTGATCTAACTTGAGTGACAGGTGAGGTGATGTTTACAGATAAAAAGGAGAGGTGTGTGAGATCAAAATTCTGTCTCTTTGCTGAGCACTCCTTTCCGCATTCGTCAAACTGAGCTGTTATCGCACATTCTTTCACTCGGAAAAAGGCGTACCATTCAAAGCGAAAGCTTTCGTCATTCGTGGCTGATCAATAATTGATATAGAAATGATTTAGCCCTAAGAAGATCCGTTCACCAAGCACACGGAAATAAATAATAATGGTGACGTTGCCAGGAAGACCACACGAATACAGCGTGGTTTATTCTCCAAATTTTCAAAGATATTTAACATCGGTATCAAATTAAAATCGACATCAAAACTAAATGCGATGTTGATATTTGTCGCCTTGATTTCCCGGATTTAGGGAACGTTTACGCAACCACTCGGTTTTGCATTCCCGCAGCTAGAAGCTAGAAATCACCTCAAATTCCAACATGGCGGCGGTTTTATGTCTGCCGCCTCGCGACGAAAACAGCAAATAACGTGAGTTCAGAAGCGTTTGGGAAAGTTGTTTCATCATGAGGAATTCTTTATATTATTAGCACGGATTATAAGACTGCAAATATTTACTCAAACGATGTCGGATTTAGCTAATCCATTTAGCGTTGTTACCATGGCAATGTCACCTTTGCCATCGCGAATGAGTTCTATAGCGAGAAGCTGCGAGAATGAAAAGGCGAGTCGTTGCATAAACGCGCCCTTACGGGCCGTCTTTAGGGTTGGACTAGGTTAGATTTTTTTTTCATCTGCCCCACTGCAAAAAAAAAAGGACACCAGCCCGGGGCGGGGGGAGGAGGGAACCTCGGTTCTTTTAAAGGTTTGGAAATTATACATAAAACTAAGAAGTTGTTTTTGCGGGGAAGGAGGAATTGAGGCTTTAAAGTGGTAGGCTATCGACGCTGATATGGTGACTGTATTTTGTAAGATAAATACACTTTATTGGACAAATTCATTACGGTATACATTTCACTGCAAATGGGCGAATCGTAATGGGCCCAAGCGTATGGACTGGAAGAAGGGAAAGTGTGCCCGAAACTTTGTCCACTATAAAGTATTTATCTTAATGTTTACTGACTATTACCCTGACTAGTACACTGACTTATTACCTTCACTAATGATACACCGCACCTTAACTTGAAAACAACACAAGCAAAATAATTTCATAAAATAATAGGTTTTTTTGGCGTCAGCATTACGCCAAAAAAAAAAATACTAATACGTTAGAACAGCATAGTTAACCAAAAACGCGACAGTTTCATCATCTGGGTTGTGAAAGTATCTCTTCGATTAGAGCGATGTGATGTGTGTTACAATATTAACGCTTTAATTACGTCCTTAATATTAAAAAGATGTAAAAAAAAAAAAGTGGGCACCAGGGCTAGATTAAGGGGGGTGCTTTGGGTGCTGGAACACCAGGCCACAAGCCTAAAAGGGCCTCAAGTGTGCCTTAGGGTCACGGGAAAAATAAAATAAGGTACGTATACTATTTTAATTAATTTTTTTTCACTTTTACTGTATTTACAAAAAAAAAAGTTCAAAAAGAAAACTTATTTTTGCGGGGCTGGAAAGGGGGGGTGGGGGAGAGGCTCACAATAGATCTTAAGCACCAGGCCTCTACGAGGTTTAATCCGGCCCTGAAGGTCGCATCTATCATTGGCAAGACGAGCACACGGCCCAGTCCGACCCTGGCCGTCTTCTAGAGCTTAAAGGGCTTAAAAAATAGAGCTTAAAAAAATCATGTCTCAGACGTTTTTTGAAGCGACCAGCTTTTGTGCATGAACTTCCGGTAACTACTACCCGGTGACTTTTAAATACCCATTAGTATTGGACTCGAGTAACTGGCTTTGCCCTTCGTGCTCCTTACCATTTTACACATGGTTAAACCCCATTATTATTATTATTATTATTCAAGTGATTAGTTTGTAATCGTGTTTGACGACTCTAAAATAAGTTGCAAATCGTGTTGTCGACAGGTATACGTTTTTTGATTTCCTCAGCTTTGATTGCATTCTTGCAATTTGTCCCAAGCTCCTTCGTTTGCAAAAGGAATGTCGGCAAGCTGCAAACAAGTACACATAAATTGTAAAAATTCTATAAAATACCGTACATGAACTTTACAGCCCCATGTTTTCTTAGGACATACCTATACCATGTGCCATGGCTGCTTGCTGTGACGTGTATATCACGTGACTGGGCTAGTCCAATCAGACGGCCAAACAGCTGTTGTTCTCGTTCGTCATTGGCTAACTCATGGTGACGTCATGGCAAACAGCCATTGCGCATGGTATAATAGCTTAAAATACGCATTTTTTTTTCTGATAATGGGAACGCGTTACTTTGTGTTGGTACTCCACAAAACAATCTGATCCGTTTTTTTATTTTTTACTCCGGTCTCAAGGCTGCAAAGTTCGCCCCACATTGTTAGATTATACAGTTTTCTTTTGCAACAGATAACTTTTTTTTTTTTTTTTTTTTATCTGTTTGCGGTTTTTTGTGGATAACATAATTTTCAATAACAAAATGCTGCAGTCTTGAGTTTATGTTGACTGAGCAGGGCGTAAAGCCAACGTTGATCGATTACTTTTTATCTGCATTAATTTATCGTGACTTGTCAGGCGTATGCCAGGGCCGATTGGGAAAACAGGAGAAAAAAATAGTAGTCCCAGCCCCACTAAGAGTTATCGGAGGCGTAAAATTTGTGTTAGAATAACGGTATTGTGCAAAATTGCCATTTAATTTTATGAGGTGTTGATATTTTACCTACTTATTTACTTACAAAAAGTATTTTCCTTTTCCATTTTCTTTGGTTTCGAGTCTATTTGAGGATTGTGAAAGCTCTCAAGAAAATTTTGTTAGTGAAAACTAGGCTATACTTTTAATTGATACAGTTAATAGCTGGTAATAATAAATTTACAGCTTGGTGCATTTTTTTATTTCACTTTTTAACTTGAAAGTGGTAATTTTTTAGGTCGTTCAAACTTATTTTTATTTGAAAATGTACTGTAAGCTTAATAATTATTAAACGCAACAAATTTAGTACCAGAATTACTTCAGTTAAATAATTTCTTGGCCCGGCTCTGGCTCAGGTGGTAAAAATCTCCCAATCAAATGAATTTTTAACGTTTTCTGTCGTATCTTTGCGCTGTTTTTAAACAACACTTATCATACTACTTTAGTAGCAATATCACACACCGGAAGCAGCGGCGTAGCAATAGGTTGGCAAAGGTGGACGAACGCCACCGGCCCACGGCCCCAGGGGCCCGACGAAAGAAAAAAAATTATCTATACTTTAAAAAAAAAAAGGCTCCAATTTGCTTTTGTAAAAGCGGCAGGAAGCTTTCAGCGAGGCGAGATTTCTTTCCGCTGAGTTGTCTCTATCTGGAGCTGATGGCCATGCAGACCGGGCTCCTTTTGTGAAGAGTGAAAATAGGGACCACAACTTGACTGGAGTACGAAAAGTGGTCCCTATTTTCACTATAACAACAACATAATAAAAAAAGATGTGAACTTAAAAATTTTTTAAGCTCGTGCGTTTTTTCGTGCCCCCCACCCCTTCCCTTCCCTGGCTAATTTGCCACCGGCCCCGCGTCACGTAGCTACGCTGCTGACCGGAAGTAGAACAGTTTACCAAGATTGAGACAACATGCAGTTGTCCTTCCTTTGTGTTATTTATGTAAACGTTAACAAATGGTGAAGATTGTTGCCACACAGACTGTCCCGAGAAGAGAAGGCGGCCCTCGACTATACGTATAAGCAAGAATTTATAGGGTTTAGGAGGAGAATTTGTAACTCTAAAAAGTCCCTATTGAAACGTCTTAGATCCATTCCAATTAGTTCCGTCCGAGTTTTCAGAGGACGCCCCACGTTCCATCTGGTGATTTTTGCTCATTTTTCAGCCCAAATCTAAAGTAGACTAAATTACAACTAAGCTAAACTAAATAATAATTAAATACAAGCTAGTTTCGTTTTGTTTAGCTTAATTTTAGGCTGAAAACTGAGTAGAAATTGTCACATAAAACTAGTGGCGCCCTCTATAAACTTAAGACGGAACTAATAATATTAGTTTGGATCTAAGACGTTTCAGAAGGGGTCTAAAGTTACAAATTCTCCTCCCAAACCCTATAAATTCTTGGTATAAGTAAAGAAAAGAGGAAAATAAACCAAACAGCGAAAATCATACGCTAGAAATAACGTAGTACAATAAGCCACCTTTATGAACCTAACGTTTCGTCGGACTGGCATGACCCGGGATTCGGACTCAGTTCGAATCCGAGTCATGCCACTCCGAACGAAAAGTTCAACTGGTAACCCAATTCGTCTCCAGTTCACTGAGAGAGTGCCTTTATCAATGTGACCACTCCTCCGCTGGAGGAGTTGTCAGTGGTGGTAGTAGCCATAGCGAGAAAGGGGTTACGTATGTCACTGGGGTCGACTTGGGTTGCCAGTTCGAATCTTGGCCATGCCACTCCGACGAAACGAAGGTAAGCTTACAGTGCTTCCACTTGAAGGGAATTTTTCCCTTTTTAGGAGAAAAATGCGCTTCAAAGGGTAAAAAAAATATTAAAACAGGGAAAAAGGGGGAATTCAGTGTTTTATTTGTAAGTTGCAATTTTGTCTAGTGACTCACGATCTCCTCTCCATCCAGACCAAACATTTCGAAACTTCAACCCCAACAAACGCGTGTTTAACATTTTAAATCCTTTACCCAACCCCAATTTACAATTTGGTTAGTGTTTATTTCTTGTCTGTTGTTGGATGTTTAAGGCTAAAATCACGAAAATTGTGGGAGTACTAATTTTTACAGGTCCATCACTTCTGGCAGGAACGGCAGGAGGATTAGTTCTAGCAAGAATTTATAAATTCTTGGTTCTAGTAAAATAAGTAGTCGTTTGAATTTTATTTTCAATTTGCGTCAATAATGGCGCTCCTGTACCATTATAAGTGACTCGTAATTTTTTTTTTAAATTAGGAAATATCAAAGATTATTGGTGTAACGAAAGGAAATTAAATAGGAGAAGTAAAAAACGGAAGTTTATTTGCACTGAGGGAAAAAAGAGGAAATATTGTCTTTATTCGGAGAAATTCTGTAAGTGGGAAGGGGAACCACTGGTCGCTTACTGTACCACGTCATTTCTAGTTTATGATTTGACCGTTTGGATTGTTTTCCACTTTCCTTTATAAAATTTACAGCGATTTAATCGACCTATTATTTAATCGACAGTACGTAATAAACGTACTAATCGACCAATTTAGCTTAAATCAGCGTAGCAACCGCTTGGCAACGCACTTGCGATGGTGAGCATATTGTGATGGTGAGCAAACGCTGTTAAAACACTTCTTTGGGACATTGGTCGCCATCTTGCTCCTATTTGCTTCGACCGAATACGTTCTACATCATTCTATTGACGTATGCATGACGGCACCGGTTTTGGTGTAATCGGTGACTGAGCAGTTACGCGAATTTAGGGAAAACCCAATATAACGTTTTTTGCGAAGCCGTAAAAACGAAAACTAAACAGCCGACTACAATTAGATTTTTTGAAGCACTTATTTTTTTCGAATAAACCCAGCGACGGCATGGATATTGTGAGGGTAAAGGCTTAAAAAAAGTTGCAGTATCGCTTTGCGCAATTAGGCCTAAACAAAGAAATATGATGCAATACCCTCGTGAGCAGCAGCCCTAACAACGGAACTGTGACGGTGCACATATTATGATGGTGAGCAAACGTTCTTAAAACGCTTCTTTCATGACAAACGTTCGTCAAGGGTATCGAGGCAGTTTACAACCCTTTTCCAAAATTTTTTCCGAAAAAAATTTATAATTAGGCCTAAATTTCTGTATTTTACACAATGGTGTGTAGCCTACCATGTTTTTTTTTTAGTAATTTAATATTCTCATGGCAATACAGCACACCGGAAATTAAACAAATGATCAAAAAAGCTATTGGACTGATAAAAAAAAACCAACACATTAAAAAAATCTAAAGGCACACAAACTGACTTGCTTAAACACACAAAAAGCCATGCATGATACGTAAACTTGTAGAAGTTTCACGAATACGCGTAATCTAGCATTACAACGAGACGAACGTAGTGGCATAACGAAGTGAAATAATTCCAAGGTGGCGTGAGGGGAGGGGGGAGGGGTAAAATGTAGCTGCATCGAACACAGGCCCATTATGTGTATTCCATCATAAATAAACACTTTACTGTGAAGAATTAATTCTAATCCTAATTAGCTTTTCGTAACGAAAGACGTAAAAAAAAAGTTATAATTAGGCCTACATATCTTTATTTAAAAACTGTCGTCAGGCGCCACACACAAAGACAATGTAAAAAAAAAGCCCACAAAATGCATTATATTACGGGGCAAACATTTTGCCCTTTTCAAATGCAACGCATTAAAAAGTCCGATGACTCCTCACGCAGACGTCACCTGACTTTTTATCGTGTTGCATTTTTCATTTTTTTTTTTACGTTTCAGTGCGTTGTGCCTGACGACAGTTTTTAAACTGCAACAACGCGAGGTTTCTATTTTACTAAACCTAATGTTTTAACTTACGCAATATGAATGTGGTGTTCGATTTTTTTTCAACATTAAACTACTCTAGTGACAATGTCTCACACCGGAAGTAGAACAATTGATCAAATATGGAGATAGCTCGTGTTTAAGGTAGCTAAACAACGGTTTAGCAAGCGCTTAAAAATCTCAAATCGTCAAAATTACCAAACAAATCGCGAACACGTTTTGAAGCAGGGCACACGATCTTGAGCGGGTTTTTGTCGCAAATTAGCTCAACAGCGGTCGGTAACGGACATTGTGATGGTAAGGCGCTATAGGCACACACAATTGCAGGGTCGCGCACTCTTAGACGCAAACAAAACAGCGTACGATAACAATACCTCGAAGCAGTTTAGGCCTAATACACTTTGGCAAAACTTGCCTCCCCACCCAAAAAAGTTATAAATTAGGCCTAAATGTTTCTACTTACACAATGTGGAGAGTATGAGCAAACAGGCGCGCATCCCTCGCAGTCCCTCACTCCATGGCCCTCAAGCGTTCTGGTCGATCGGTTGTCAT